>JAZHYW010008418.1:0-71596 GCA_037355805.1 Ixodes ricinus
ACGGGGCATGCGTCGTGCCGACATGAATGTGACGCCTGTTAATACTCAAAGGCGTCGTCGCTAGTTTTTCTTCTGCTCTCCTGCGCTTGGCGTTTCTTGGCACGCAACAGGGAGCAACAACTACGGCGATATTTTAATAATCGTATATTTGACTTCCTATAAAGTCTAATGGAAACTTTTTTATCTGAATTTTTCAATTTATATTGTTATAAGCTGTTATTACATTTTCTTTATTTTTAAACAATTCTACTCTGCGAGTTATCTTGCTTGTAGAGACGATCATGCTCTGCCTGTCCCTGCCACAATCGTATTCAAAGTAATAATAATAATAATAATAATTATATTTTATTTTTATCAAATATAATAAAGAGCCTCAAGGGAAAAAAAAAAAAGCTGTAATGTACAGCTTTAAAAGTAATCGGGCCCCTACAATGGCCTACAATAAACGGAGAAAAAAAAGAAACTAAAAAGTAAAACGAAAAAATCATACACTTATAAAAAAAAACAGCTGAAACAAAATGGCATACTTTGCGAAAACCGTGTACAAAAATACAACATTAAGTCGTAGGCCTACGCAATTTATACAGGAATTAGCTAATAAATGCGGTAGTGTAAAATGCAGCATTTGAGAGCCGTAATGTGCTCGCTGAGTGACCATCCTCTATTCCTCTGTGTTAGGCGTAGGGTATGGTGGTGAGTTCACACTCAGCGGTGCGAGGTTTTTCAGACAACCTAGACAACAATGTTTTTCACTTTTTAAAAAACTGGGTTGTTTTATTTGAAATCGAACACGCTTGTCGGGGTGGGTTTGCAATATATATACAATATATATATATATATATATATATATTGAAAGCCTAGGAAGTTCTAGGAACATCACTACAGCGAAAGCGTCTTTCTCAATACACTTTTTTAGGGGCGAAGCTCCTTAGAGTCTAGCCTTGTCCGTCCGTCCGTCCGTCCGTCCATCCGTCCGTGCTCACATAAAAAGAAAAAATGTTTGCTTAGTCGACAGGATTCGGAACCTGTGCGGGGAGACCTGCATGGATTTCTAGTCCATCTCCTTAACGGTTGACCACTCGGCCACAACTGCGGGACGAGCAGGGGGTTCTGAGATGTGGTAGTAACTCAAGAGCTGTGATTTCTGTCATGGATGAAACGTTGCGTGTAGCCGCTCAACCGCCTAAGCTTCTCTTAGGCGTTGACGACCTCCGGAAAGATTTTCACGTGCACCTACCGCGCGGTACCGGGGCCGCGAAAACAACGACGCGTCGGCCAGAATTCGCGGGCTTGAGCGCGAATATATATATTCGCGCTCCAAGCCCGCGAATATATATATATATATATATATATATATATATATATATATATATATATATATATATATATATATATATATATATATATATATATGATAGAATGAGGATCAATTTTAAAAGCTACGCAAGGGGAAAGGGGCCGGCAGAAACAATACTTCACAAAATTACAGCGCCGAAGCCACCTGCTGCACGAGTGGGAGGCCCGGAGTTCAAACACGGAGTCTTCACGGCAGCGGCAGCAGCAATTGTAATTTAAAAACAGTAAAAACAAAAAAAAAAGAGGAAAATTGAGAGGCGTGGCTTGCAACGCGTTTCCATGGGACGGCACACTCCCACCGCGCTCGTTTCTCACCGAGTTATCGCTCAAATACACATCATGCGGTTGTGCATTTTTTTTTTAGCTCTATGAGAAAAGGTTTTTGTCCCGACAAAAACGTAAATTTGTGCTGAATGAAAAAAAAAAAATTTCTGGAGGGATTTTGTGGATTTTTAGGACTATATATAAACTGTAAATGACTTGCGGGCTCAATATCTCGCGATTTAGGTGAAAGCTGAAGTTTTGGAATAATTCGCGGGTTCTCATTTTTGATATGCGGTGGGATCTCAATTTAGATTCCAACAGGCACGTAGCCAGGAAGGGGCGGCCCATAAAATACGCCGCCCCCCCTCTCCCCCCCCCCCCCCCCAAAAAAAAAAAAAAAATCTTCCATTTTGCTGGGATTTTCTCTCCCCCTCCCCCTCATACCAGCGTTTTGTCATGGGCGGGCCCCACCCGAAACAAAATCCTGGCTACGTGCCTCGGTTCCAATATGTTTACATTTTACCGGAATGGTTCGCGGGACCTATTTTCCGCGAATTGTCGGCGATTCGCGGAATTCGCGAAAATTGAGGCGTCTACAGTATATATATATATATATATATATATATATATATATATATATATATATATATATATATATATATATATATATATATATATATATAAACCTAGATAAAAAGAGGGCACTCAGGAGTAACAAATATAAAAAAAGGTGTGCACTTAACTGCTGTATCAGAAGCGACGGGACGGGGCGATGCGAAACGTTCCGGGCCTGGTAGGTCCTTCTTCAGTCGCAACACTGAATACTTTCTCGTTCTCTTTTTTTAAGCGTTAAAAAAAATGAAGGGCACGTGCAACGCTGCAACGATCCACGTTGCACGTGCGTGCGTAGACGCTTATTTCAAATATTAAACTATGATTCGCGAAGAAGTGTTGAAGATGCTTGCCAAGAAAAGAAAATCTGCTAGATAAATATCTCGCTTAGTAGTCAGATACGAGTCGATACGAAGAAAAGAAATGTTGAATTAGTTTTGGCAAAAAACAGTTTTGGGGCATCTGGTTGGCGTAAAGCCAATGTCTATTGCCATTCTTCTGAGCATATATATATACTGTTAACGACTTAATTTTCGCCGGCTCAAATTTTCGCGAATCGGGCCAAAGCTGAAAATTTAAAATTATTCGCGGGTTCTAATTTTCGGTAATCGAGTGTAGCTTCCGTAGCGTTCACCTATTGTCCGAATTGTTCGCGGGACGTATTTTTCGCGAATTGTGGGCGATTCGCGAAGTTCGCGAAAATTAGGTCCTCGCAAAATTTAGTTGTTTACAGTATAGTTTTTTGCTCGTGTTGCTTTTAACGATTAAGCGAAAAACACAAAAAAACAGCGCGGCATTGATTAGAAGTTTTTTTTATTAAATATCAAGAAAAAGAGAAGGTAACATTTCTTTTGATCTGTTAAGGCCCTTCGGTTCTAGTGTGTTAAATTTATGAATAAACTGAAATTCCTTTTGTTTACGGTCTCTAGTGCTTCTAAAATTACCTTTAAGTATAATAAAACTGAAATCTGAAATACCATCATGATTTGCGGAATTCAAGTGACGAGAAGCTGGTCCTGATACGAGTGTACGAAAATGACTTTTATGTAGAGGTGTGCGAATATTGAAATTTTCGAATACGAATCGAATACGAATAAGACAAAAAACGGGCTTCGAATATCGAATCGAATATCGAATATGTGTCTAGTAATAAAAATGGCAAAACAAGAGGTAACAGCAGGTTTTATTGCCTTTTTGAAATAAATCAATGCAACTGCATTTTACTGGGCTGCAGCAGGCTAAAGATACTTCTAGTAATGCACTCGTTACAAATTATCGTGTAGGAAAATTAACTGCTCAACGTGTTCAGAAAGTAAGCGCTCCCTACGTTCCGTGACAACATTTTCGCCAGTAGAAAGACCCTTTCACTCGGGAAACCTGCGAAATTTCACTAAAATTCGAAGAAGTTCGACTTATGGACAAATTTCCCCGCTGCTACACGAATATTTCGAATTTTGGAAAACAAATAATTTAGAAAGTACTTTATTTTATATTTCATAAAATGGTTTCCAATGTTTACACCATATAAAAGCGAAAATATGCGCTTTTAACGCTTTCATTAGTTATTAATGTGAACCAGTGATGCCAATAAACCCAACCAATATTGCACTTTTCCTCCGCCAAGTGGAGTCAACTAGCTTTTTTTTTAATTTTCGCGCATGCACACAAAAGTCGAACTTCAGTCGAACCTTGGTCGAACATCACGTTGAAGGTTCGAAAAAGTCGAACTTGGTCGAACTCGAACCTGGGCAGGTTCGCGACATCCCTAGTTTTGAGTGCGCGGGAGTGGCAGGAGTTGTTGATCAATGGCGATGCAATGTTCTATTCGCACCTAGCTTTTTCGGTTTTTTACTTCTCAAACATTTATATTAGATAACACTTTCGAGAAATATTTTATATTTATATTTCACTCTCGAGGTTCATTTTATTGTATCAATTTATAGAACGCGCAATTACATCACATATTGCTATAAAAGTGCCACACAACAAAGGGCTTGGTGAAAAAAAAAACTTAAACTGATCCTGTCTTGCTGCCATCGGACAGATAGAAACGGAGCAGACCGATAACGCATCATACGCCTTTCTCAGTGAATAAACATATTCATAGGGGAATGCGTGGCAGGCAGATTATTCGTTACTTGCTCGAATATTCGCAGTTTGTGCGAATATTCGCCGTTTTTTCCGAATATTCGGCTTTGGCCGAATATTCGGGAACTTCCGAATATGCAATTTTCGAATCGAATACGTTTCGAATAAGGAAAATATTCGATTCGTATTCGAAATTTCGAATATTCGCACACCCCTACTTTTATGTAAGTTCATACGTTTATCCGATGAGCGGATAAAAAATATTTTTGAACAGCCTCTACGTAATTCCTTACGTTATCAATTCTGTTTATCCAGTGGAGGCGTTCTAAAATGATTTTCGTTTAAACAACGGTTTGTCATAAAGCGCTCCTTTTAAAAAGACAGTGCAGTGTAGCTGTCGTGCAAATTCATCTAAGCCTTTGTGTAATTCCAAATCATCATTATTGTTATGGAAGTAGGACAAAACTTTAAACCTTTAGTGAGAACGAAAGTTTCATTACGGGAAAGTGTGTAAGAAAAATAATTAAAAATACTAAGATTTGTCTCAAGTCCAAAGGGAATTCTAAATGTTCAATATTTAGTTTTTCGGTTTAACAAGCGTGTGAAAATACCCTTTCATTTTTCCAAAATGGGAAGAAAAAGTACGAAGCTGAATCTCGTCTCTATTTGCCTTACATCTTTTAGTGGTGGTCACTTTTTTTCTTTCTTAATAATGTAATATACCAGCTCCTTTAAAACAATCACCGGTAACGTTGGGGTAGCGTTTGAGACGATTGTGGATTCGTGTTTCTAGTAAATCAATATTATCGAGTGATTGTTGAATGACTACGTAGTAGAGACATTCTGAAATTAAAAATGGTCTGAATCCATGCTCGTATATTTGTCTGTGATAAACATATTGTTGGATCTGCATCTGTGTTAAAAAGGCCCTTTGGGATCTTTGTTTTGTGTCTGACAGATTTGTAGATATATTTTATGGTATTCGAAACGAACTGACTTGTCATTATAGGTTCGAAGAGTGAAAAATGTCTGGAGAAAATCTTCCGGTAGTCATTTCTGTTCAGAGGATCGCTTGCGTTTACGCTGTGGAACGCGGCGGAAAGGACCTGCTAAGGGGCTTCTATTTCTTGTCGAGCTCCCGATCAAAACTTTGCAAAGAAAATGGTGGAAAGAACTCCGGCGATCGAAAGAGAAGAAAATCTGAAGGCGTGCCCTCCGAACGAGGAACAACCCGGGAAAATCCACCAGGTTGACCAAAATCTCTGCCCCTGTTAGGCCCCAACGTTTTTTCGACGACGCCTTGAGATTCGGGAAGTCTAAGTGCAGAGGGACACTTGGCAATCAAGGGGTTAACTTAAAAATATTTAAAGTGATTTGCCAAAGTAGCATTTCCCTCCCTGCTTAAATGTAACCCATCGAGAGACAAAAAAACGCTGAGGTGTTTGATAAAAGGAACTGTGATTTAGAAATACTATGTTTTCATAAATATTAATAAAAAAAAACTCCATGGGAAAAAAGTTTAACTCAAAGATTTTGTTGGTTAATCCAGTGTATGGAACATGGTACGCGAGCTCTAAAATTGCCCTCTAAACGTGGAGGAACGCTAGAGATAACTACAATCATGTCACGGCGTTTTTGCTTGACATGTAAAATAGGGTTAATAAATAAAATGGCGGCATCGGAAGGGCGATAAGCGGCAAATATCATTTGATCCAATCTGTAAAAAAATAGAGCTGACGTGACTGGGGAGGCTATCTATGATAGCGTAGATGTCACGGATAAAACATCGAGACTTCGAAACAACCGTCGGGCGACTATACCATTAAAAATAAGAAGGGTGTGCAAATACTGATAATTGAAGTCCCAATGGCGGCTACGGTCTCCAGTTGAGACAGTTGGGCAGGTCGAGAGGCCATGGGGTGATGTAGAAACCAGGATAAAAAGAAGGCACTCACGAATAACAAATATTAAAAAGGTTTGCCCTTAACAGCTGTGTCAGGAACACGGTGGTCAGGAGCGACGGGATGAGGAGATGCGAAGCGTTTCTCGTCCTGTTCTTTAAGCGGTTTAAGAAAAAAAAAGAGATGGCACGTGCAACGCTGCAACGATCCGCGTTGCACGTGCGTGCATAGGCGGTTATTTCAAATATAAAACCACGATTCGCGAATAAGAAGTGTTTAAGATGCTTACCAAGGGACGAAAAGAAAGTCAGATACGAGTCGATGCGAACAAAAGAATTGTTGAATTAGTTTTGGCAAAAACCAGTTTTAAGGCACCTGGTTGGCGTAAAGCCATTACCTAATGCCATTCTTATTCTAATCATAAAAAAAATATATTTTTCCTCTGTCGCGTTAAACGATAAAGCGAACAAAAAAAGAGTTCGGCACCGATTAGAAATTCTATATTAAATATTAAGAAAAAAAGAAGGTAAGATTCCTTTGATTTGTTAAGGCCCTTCGGTTCTAGTGTATTAAAATAATGAATAAATTGAGATTCCTTTTGTTTACGGCCTCTAGTGGTTCTAAAATTACCATGAAGTATAATAAAAGTAAAATTTGAAATAAAGATACCATCATTATTGCGGAATTCAAGTGACGGGAAACTGATACGAGTGTACGAATATGACCTTTATGTAAGTTTATACGTTTTCGTACAGCCGCTCCAGGACTCTCCTATTAATTGAATTAGGCATTTCTTGCATTGAATTAAATAAATTACATTTTCAGAATAATAATTAAATGTGTCATTTATTTTCAAAGTAAAACTGTTTGCTGTACTTCTGATGGAGTCAGCAACCAAAATACTTGAACGTAAGTTACATTTATTATTATCACATTTTACGCAACCAACGGGAACCATGTTACGGCCAATGGAATTTCTTGATTGTCTAAAAATTTCCGTAAAATTACGTGGTCTATTAGACGTAATACCTGGTGACTGCGGAATTATATATTTTTCAAGGATTGGCCTATGTGTAATATATTCATATGACGTCTAAGGATATTATTAAAGGGTCCATGAAACGAATTTTGGGCTGGGATAAATCAATTTAGATTGGGATTTTACTAATAGCACATCGTTCAGTTACCCAAAAGAAAAAAGGTACAAAGTCAAAAGCCTGACTTTCGGTACGAAAATTTTAAAACACAGCGGACTATTTTGTACCTCCTCCCCTTCGTAAGCTCTCTGACTTTTCACTGCGATACATCCGCGGTCCCCAATGCGCGTCACTGGGTCCAAACGCACGTCACACGACACCGGACCTCACTTATTCCCTTCACCCCTAAGCTGACATTGTGGTGGAAGCTACGCGCTTGCCGGACCAATCAGCCGCCTCCCTTTCATCACCTGACCTCATTCTCTGGGGGTGCGTATGCGCGAGAGAGCGTGATCACGTGGCAAAAGTGTGGCTGGCCCAACGAGCACATAGCTTCCACACCACTGTCAGCTTCGGGGTGAATGGGGTGGGAAAGCAACTTTGTTGAATTTTGAGCTACACTCTCTTAAGAGCCGTGCGTCCACTTTCACGCACAACACTCGGAGAGCCAATCACCGCAACTTACGGGAGGCGGCTCAGCGAATGATCGATGCCTAAACATGTTTAGACCAAAAAACGCAGTCTGAGTTGTGACATTAAGCAGTGCAAAACGTCACGCTTGCAGTTGCTTAATGTCACAACTCAGACTGCGTTTTTTGGTCTAAACATATGATTCGGCATCGTCATTCGCTGAGCTGCTCCGTAAGCTGCAATGATTGGTTCTCCAGGCGATGTGCGTGAAAGTAGACGCACAGACTTTTTTAAGAGTGTACAGGCTAATCTTAGGGGGGGGGGGGGGGCGGAATGGCAGTGTCCGGGTACACAAACGAAAGTCCGAGCAAGAGGGGACACCGGGCTAACCCCTTCCGTCTTCTTGAAGTGTTTGGTAGAATGCGCGATTTATGAGTTGAGGAGGAAAGTTAAACAGGAAAAAGTTGGAGAAGCGTTTCATGACCCCTCTAAGGTCTGGTAGTTGGGATTGATAGAGTAAAACGAGTCGTAATTTATAGTTATTTCATTTTGGTTTTTGTAACAAACTATCACTGCGGGGAACCATTTCGCTTTTTTATATCGAATTATTTATTAATGGCAATGGATATCCTCTATTTATAATATCTTCACCCAATGTGTGAGCTTTATCTTCAAAATCAGCGTCATCTGAACATAAACGTCGCAAGCGTAGCATTTGCCCATGTGGTATGCCTTTCTTTAAAGGTGCGGGATGACAACTATAATAATGGAGGAATCGACGGCTGTTCGTGAGCTTTCTATGTAATGTCGTTTTTAAACTATTTCCCGTAATCTTAAGTTTAATACCCAGAAAGTCTATTTCCGTATCAGAGTATTTATACGTAAATTTAGTATGTGGGATAAAATTGTTCGCAAAATTAATTAATTAAAAAAGTGGGCTCTCTTGTTTTACTTTATATAATATTATATTATCAAGGAAACGTTTATAAAAAAGTGGTTTGTGTGGGCGGCATTTACCAAGCGTTCTTCTAATACCATTATATAAATGTTTGCATATGATGGAGAAAAACGTGATCGCGTCGCTGCGCCGTGAGATGTAGAAGTTATTTAGTCCTAAGTAAAATGCATAAAACTGTTTCATACATTTTTACCAATAGTAAGGTCAGTGTCGTCAACATTGTCTAGAACTGCTTGTATTCCCACATCATGAGGTATATTAGTACAAAAAGAGACAACATCCATTGTTACTAGTACCACACTATTGGATCAAAAATCTATTTGAATACTGTTAACTAAATTTCAAAAAATAAGACGAATCTTTGATGTATGAAAGAGCTCTTATGGCAGTACTTTTAATTTGTTCATCAATGAACTCGGAGATATATTCTGTGTTTGTGCCTATTCCAGAAATAATCGGTCTACCCGGGTGGTTAAGTTTGTGGACTTTCATTAGCAGGTTGAACTGTCCAGGTCTAGGATTTTCTTGGAGTAGAAACTTTAAAATGTCTTTGTCTATTTGTTCGTGTTTAAGTAAGTATTTTAATTTTTTTATTTATTTTGTTGTGGAATACTTTACCCGTTGGATCGTAATCTAACCTTTTATAATATTTTGTGTCATTTAGTTGTCTTGTTCCTTCTATAATGTAGTCAACGGTATTACCTATTAGCCCCGAGAACATGGCGTGGCGCCACCTGACGGGCCTATCGTCGTGACGTAGGATGAGGGATCACGTGACCGTTTCCTGCACTCTGCGTCAAGAATGGAGTGTCTCGGTCTTCACTTTTTTAATACTACGGGTGTTAAGGCTTGTTTTAACCCAATGTTTCGTTTCACTACTCGACCCAGTCGAGTTCCTAAATCGGCTACCGTACGAATGCTTCCGGGGAGCCGGTTAGCCGGTTGCAAGCGAGCAGGGAAACGGTCGCTGCACGGAAGGCGGCGGCGTGGACTGGTGCGGCGGAGGGTACGGGTCAACTTGTCGTTTTCGGCGGCTGTCTCGCGTATCGCAATGAATGCTTAGGAAGTGCGACCTACCGTTGAAGGTAGGCGAATTTTTTTTCTTAACTTATTCGACCGGGCATTTTTGTTACAATCTGTATGCCCTTTTCAGTTGTGCTGTCTGTAAGCAGCATCAATGCGTTCGTGGACAAGGCCCACAAAATGTCCCGCCTGTTGCTTGAGGGCGTAAGTGTTCTTGAAGCGGGACACGGGTTCTGTAGAATCAAGCAGCTGGATAAGGATTGCTACGCGTTCACTGGATTCGTACTCCAAACGTCGGCACTCAGCTTCGTGCCCGCACGAGCTGGATGAAAGAAACGTCGGTGACACATCGAGCTCCTGCAAAGCATTCGTGAAGGAACATGCCGTCACGGTATCATTACTTGGTTAGGTTGTATGTACCCACCGGCCGGCGTGCTGTGAAATCGATCGAGCTCGCGGCCAGAGCCGGGAGTGAAACAACTGAGCACTCAGACAGTTGCGTTTGATTGCGTTTGACTGCGTTTGACTGCGTTTCGGCGGCGAGAAACCAGGACATCCCTGCTGCTTGGTATCGCGTGCAAACATGATTCCTGAATTGGATTCCACGCTTCACTACGAAGCACATATGTGCCGGTGTCTGGCTTTCGGTTCTCAACACAACACAGTTAAACGCACCCATGAACGCAAGTGTCTCAACCGGCCTTTAGAGGTTGCGATTTGCGATGAACGGTGAAGTGAAGCGCCTTTTTCCAAATATAACTCGGTCATCTCCCGTTGTTATCGTAGCTCAGGAATAAAGAAAAGAAATTCTCGTGGCTCGAGTGGTAACATGCTCGCTTCCCGAGTCGTGAGTCGCAAAATCAATACGGTGTAACTAATTTTTTTTACGTTTTTGAAGCACAGGTTTTGTAACTTTTCAGCGATGTCGGAATTTTCGAGCGACGAATATTAAAGTTTGTTGATAACATTTAATTTCATAAACTAATATCAGACCATTCAAAGGCCAATGACAGTTCGTGTACAGCATCGCTGTTTTAACTTTTTGTAAAGAAGATTGGTGCAAATATTCCTGTAGCTAGGTGTATTAGAGTTCGTAGAATTGTTTTATTTGGGCTCCTACAAGATAAGCAGATAGGTTACAAAAATAAAGACATTACTTGCTAATACGAGTGCAGCTACTTGCATCAGCAACCTTTAAAGTAAAATAAGTAAAGCCACGTAACATTCTCACATTTATGCAGCTGCTGGTTGCTTAAATACCACCACGTATGAGGAGTGATGTTTGCATTAAAATAGTGAGTGAAATTTTATGGCTTGTTACCCACTGTAAATTACTGTTTCAAGTCTATTAACACTCAGCTCTATCTTGCATTGCGTGACGCCAACTTGTACATACATTTTTAACCCCATTGTTCAAATAATATTGAAGCTGTATGAAAAGGTACTGCCACGCAGAGGTGAGAACTGTCTACATTTTATAGAATCATATTGGAATGCTTCTCCTTGGGGTAGATGTGGTAGCTGATATTTAGGTCGGTCGCGTAACTGCGGCATTGCGGCCCCGAAAAGTACTCTACCATTGCTCCCTGAGCTCGAGAGCTGCCGAAGCCGATCCACGCCTGTACTGATCAAGCTTCAAACACAGAAAAAATGCGAAAGTACCGATTGAAGGACTTCCGAAGGCCCCGACCAAAGCAAGGCGGAATAGCTGGCCTTATCACGTGATCCTCCATCCTACGTCACGGTGGAGCGATCGCTGCGCTCCAATCGGTCCCGCTCGGGGTCAATACAAACGCCCCCTCCTTTATCTGCCTGTGCGATTATAATGTCTCCTGACGTCTGCAAGTTTCTTTAGACATTGTCTATCTTGATATGTTAAATTGTTTTTAAGATTTTTTTTGCTTCCGATAAACGGATGAAATATCTTTTTGAACAGCCACTACGTAATTATTTACGTTATCATATTGTTTATCCAGTGGAGGTGTCCAAAATGATTTTCGTTTAAACGACGATTTGTCCAAGGCGCTCCTTTAAAAGAACAGATGCCATATGTAATTGTCGTGCAAGTTCATCTGAGCCTTTATGTAATTCCAAATCATCATTATTGTTACGGGGAGTAGGACAAAGCTTTAAACCTTTAGTGAGAACTAAGTTAAGTTTAATTATGGGAAAGTGTGTGTAAAGTAGTCCACTCGAGGCATCGGTGTGTCGGGCACGGAGAACCAAGGGTTTATTCGTACATGTACTATACTTCGTTTCAGCCGGGTCCAGACGCAGCCGATGCCACAAGCGCGAGCTCCGGGCTTCCAGCGTCCCTGCCAAGCATCGCGCGCTCGTGCAATGCAAGCACTGTTCAGGGCCACACGCTCGCGCTCGTAGCATCGGCTGCGTCTGGACCCAAGCTGAAGCGAAGTATAGCAAGCCATAACCCGAATGAGGGCACGCGGAAGGAGCCTGGCTCGCGCAGCGCCGGCGCTCGCGTGCCCGTCGCACTGTCTCAACACCAGCCACCATCATCACAGACCAGTACACGACACACCTTCCCCCTAAATGTATTCTCGAAGATACCCGGACGATGATGTTCGCGTTGAGGACGTCCTGATGGAGCAGCGCCTGGATTAGGAAGATAGGAGGGTCGATGTGGATTGACCTGCCTGGTGTTGCTCGGTTCCTTGGTCAGCAGTCGGCGCAGCTGCTAGACGGACGTCCTGGTCTACATTCGGGCTTGATGTTGCAGGAGCCTGTATCAGGAATCTGGAACTTCGTAACTCTGGCTTGGACTGTCACTTGGCATGCTGCAATGCCGCGTACGGATATGATCTATGTGTCGCCGCCACACACGACCGTCTTCAAGTTGCACTTGATACGAAAGTGAGCCTAAACGGCAAGAGATCACCCCGGCAACCAGCGGTTCCCGCTCGTGCAAATTAATTGCAAAAACTGACTTCCGGGTTCAAATTGGCGAGCGGCTTGCCGATTGCTGGCCTCAAATGCTTCTTCCTGGCGCCGGGTTACTGCCGCCTGCTGATCTGGATGTAGGTAATCTAGGGCCGACCGAATCTGTCGTCCAAAAAGAAGCTCTGCGGGAAGCTCCTTCCAGTGGAAGTACTGGGAAGGATATGTTGGTCGAAGAAACCTAGCAAGACGAGTTGACCAGTCGCCGCGAATGATTTTCTTCAGTGATTTCCTGGTCTCTTAGAACCATCCTTTCGGCTTGCCCGTTCGAGGAGGATGGTAAGTGCCGCAAGGACTTGGCGGATGCCATTTCTACGAAGAAACTCTTTGAAATCCCCGAAGTGAAAGCAGTACCGTTGTCCGGACACCAAAACATCAGGCAATCCATGCGTAGCGAACAGCGTATGGAGAGCTGCGATCACCGTCGAAGCTGACATGGACTTGACTCGTTGAGACTTCTAACCACTTAGAGTGTGAATCTCACTACGATGAAGAAACTCCCCCTGGAAGGGCCCGCGAAATCACGTGTAGCCCGACCATGGTCTTGTTGTGAATTCCCAAGGGTGGATGGGTGCGGGCTGGCGCGTTTTATGACTCCTGGCACGGAAAGCAGCAACGTACTCGGCGCTCTATGTCTTGGTCAAGTCCGGCCACCATACATAGCCCCTTGAAAGGCGCTTCATCCTCACCACGCCAGGGTGACCGCACTGTAAGTAGGTCCAGAACTTCTTCTCGAAGAAGCGGTGGTACGATAACACGGCTGCCCCTACAAGATACAGCTGTTGTAAACAGACAGTTCGTCACGGCGATCGCTAGTAAGCGCTTGAAAACTTCGGGGAGGTTTCTCAGATGGCCAGCCATGCAGAATCCAACGCAGTACGAGGGCGAACGCTGATCCGTCCTTGTCAGGAAAGCTATCTTCTTTGAGTCGACAGGCACCTGGGGGTTGACTCGATGAGCAAAACGTCATGAAGGAGAGTACCCGAAGTCCTGAACCTTCTGCGGAAGGCGGCTGAAAAGGTCAGCATTTCCTATCTGCCGGCCAGGTCGGTAAGCGAGCTCGTAGTCGTACTGCGCCAGCATCAGGCTCCAGCGCAAAAGGCGTGGTGACAAGACCTGGGAATCGGTTTGCTGTGGTGCGCAACCCCAGAAGGGGCTTGTGGTCCGTAAAAATCTTGAAATGCCGTCCGTGCAGAAATTGATGAAACTTGTTCACTCCCGCTATGACAGCCAAAGCCTCACGATCCGTCTGTAGAGTAGTTTCGTTCTGCTTGTGTCATTGTCCTTGACCTGAAAGCTACTGGAGATTCTTGACCCGACGGTGAGACATGGCTCATGACGAATCCTAACCCATACGACGAAGCATCACAGGCCAATACCAAGGGAGGGCGACATCGCAATGTGCCAGAACCGCGGACGACTGTAAAAGATTTTTGGCTTGTCGGAAAGCTGTCGCTTCTTCCCTTCCCCATTCCCATGCAGCACCGTTGTCCAGCAACCGATGAAGAGGCTCCAAAACATGAGGCGGCCCCTTTCGGAGAAACCGACCATAGAAATTCAAGAGGCAAGGAAGGATTGCAATTGCTGTTTGTCTTCCGGTTCGGGAGCGATCCTGATGGCCAGAACCTTGTCTTCCGTGGGATGTATGCCTTCCCTGTCAACTAGTGTACCCCAGGAACGTCGCTTGAGGCACTCCGAACTTGCACTTGCCCTTGTTCAGGCGGAGACCGTCGTCACTGATTCTCTTCAGTACGGCCCGGAGACGGACTTCGTGTTCTTCACTGTTCCTACCACCTATCACAATGTCGTCGAGGAACACCAGAACACCATCAAGTCCGGCGAGCAGTTCTTCCATGTAGCGTTGAAAGATTGCTACGGCTGTAGCAACGCCGAACTGTAGACGTGTGACCCGGAAGAGTCCTCGATAGTGTTGACAGTTTGGAGATCTGCTGTATCCTTGTCTACTTCCTTCTGGTGGTATGCCTGTTCCAAGTCTAGCTGGGAGAACTTCTGACAGCCAGCCAGTTTGGCAAACAGCTGATCAGCCGTAGGCAAGGGTATGTTTCCACCGGAGGGCACGGTTTCACTGTACACGCGTAATCGCCGCATAGGCGGATGTTCCCATTCTTCTTGAGAATGGGCACGACAGGGGTTGCCCAGGAAGAGTGACGAACAGGCTCAAATATTCCTTGTTCCACCAGTTTATCGATGGCCTCGTCGACTTTAGGCAGCAGCGGAAGTGGCACCTGGCGGGCCTATAAAAACTTGGGACTCACGGCGGGGTCGATATCCACACGAACCGGCGGCCCTCAGCTTCTCCCGAGTCCTGCTTGGAACAGCTCAGAAAATTCGTCCATCACATTATGGACTGTGGCTGCCTGAACATGCTGCAACGAGGCGTCGACATGGTTGACACCCTCCAGGGAAATGCCCAAGGACCTGAACCAGTCGCGCCCTAAGAGACTGACGCCAAATCCCTTTACAACCAGAAGCTCCAATTTCATGCTTTTGCCCTTGAAGGAAACGTCCGCTGTTGCGCTTCCGAGAATCCGAAGACTCTGCCGTGTATAAGAGCGCAGCTGGAAGGTGCACGGCTTGAGGCTGCTTTGAAAATGCGGAGCTGGCGCATCACACGCGGGTTGACAACCGTAAAAGCCGACCCGGAGTCAACTTCCATCCGCAGATTGCAGCCGTTGATTACCACATCGCAAAATACGGGTGGCTCCACGGCGAAGACACAGTGAGTCTCTTTCAATGGGTCCACCGATCTCCAGCCTGTTGCTGCGGATTGCTGACCGTCGACGTTCGGCTCTCTCCTTTGGCGGCACGCAGCGACAATGTGGCCCTTGTTATTACAGAAATGGCATACCGCCCCAACGAAGCGGCACGTTTTTGCGTTATGCGCTCCATTGCAACGCCAGCATGTACCTGGCGAACCTGGCTTAGGCTGCCCTCCATGGTTGCAGCTGTGCAGCTGGATTCAGGAGGCGGAGAGCTGGACGCGCGCGGTGCGGTGCTTCCACGCGGCGACCTTGACGTTGCGTCGATCCCCACGCGATAGGTTTCTGATACCGCCGTAGGCTCCGGTTTAGCAGGGGTACGGTTTCGATGGTCTGGAATTTGGCTAGTTCCGCCGCCTTCGCCATGTCTAGGGTCTTGCACAGTGTTAGGTTCGGCTCGGCGAGTAGACGTCGCTGCAACGCGTCGTCTTGAACGCCGCAAACTACGCGGTCACGAAGCATGTCGTCGAGCATCTCAGCGAACTGGCAGTGCTCAGACAAACGTCGGAGATCTGCTACGAAGTCTGCCACAGACTCCCCAGAACGCTGGCCCCGCTTGAAAAACTGGAATCGCGCGAAGGTTACCGGCGGCAGTGGAGCGAAGTGCTCATGAAGCTTGAGTATGATGTCCTTGTATGGTGTTTCGACTGGAGCTCTGGGCGAACAGAGAGAGCGCAAGATGGCATATGTGGCCGAGCCACAGACGCTGCAGAGAACGGCTCGTTTCTTTTCTGTCGTGGTGATATTGTTCGCCACGAAGTAAAATTCTAAGCGCTCGATGTAGCGTGGCCAGGACGCAGGGTCATTTGGCGTGAACTCTTCGAAGGGTGCATGCGCAGTCATACTTGCTGCGGTAGAGCGCTGTCGTTGCCGAGACCTCACGTTTACCTCGTCGCCAGTGTAAAGTAGTCCACTCGAGGCATCGGTGTGTCGGGCACGGAGAACCAAGGGTTTATTCGTACATGTACCAGCAAGCCATAACCCGAATGAGGGCACGCGGAAGGAGCCTGGCTCGCGCAGCAGCCGGCGCTCGCGTGCCCGTCGCACTGTCTCAACACCAGCCACCATCATCACAGACCAGTACACGACAGTGTGTAAGGCGAATAATTGAAAATACCAAGATTTTCTCCAGTCAAGTCAGGATGAAATTCTAAATGTTCAATATATTGTTTTTCGTTTAACGAGCGTGTGAAAATACTCTTTCATTTTTCTAAGTGGGAGAGAAAAAGTCCAAGCCGATTTCGCCTCTATTTGCTTTACGTCTTTTAGGATGGTCACTTCTTTTTCTTTCATAATTATGTAATGTAATAGCTCCTTTAGAATAATCAATGGTAACGTTTCCTGTAATCTTAAGTTTAATATCCAGAAGGCCTATTTCCGTATCAGAGTATTTATACGTAACTTTAATGTGTGGGTTAAAATCACTTTAATGTATGGGTTAAAAGATGTAAGGCACCCATTGTTGTGTCTTACATCCACAACGTCTCCCATGGTCTTAAAGGGCAACTCCGCTTCATTTTTGATATTTAGAAAACTATGCAGCCCTTTTCAGTATCATATAGGAAGACCCCATGTCAAACATTACGATCTAATTCCGCCTATATATTTAATAAACTGGACAGCAAAGTTTCAAACGAGCCAAGTCGCCGAAATCTGCCAACTCTAGCGTGCAACGTGAGGCGCAATCGTCAGCGCAGTCAATGCGACGGAGTGTGAGCGGCCAACGTTAAACCACTACGCCAGAGGCATGACTACGTCATTCTCACGTGTTGTTTGTTTTTACTTCTCAGAGCGAAATTGAACGATGACGTCATGAGTTTCTCCTCCCGGTGTTGGCTCTACGGCGTCCACGTGATCAGCGTAACGCGGATGCGCTAGTTTGCGCTGCCCTGCGCGTTTATCGCATGTCCGGTTTCTCCGCTCGCCCCTCTCCTCTTTCGTGTTCTCCCCTTCCCCCTCTCCCCCGGGCCATCACCGTCCGCGCCATGCGAAGCGACCTGCCCGCGTCGCGTGTCCTGTTCCTCGCCCCCACGAACGTCACAAGACCACGTGGTTCGACGTGACGTGGCCATGATTCTGAGGACACGAGACCAATGTTGCCTGACGCAACCGAAGTTTCGGTTTCGGTATCAGCTGATGTTTAAATTAAGATTACACAAATAATATTCAACATTTCGCGAATCCGAAGACGTAGAGCTGTTGAGTAGTACTTTGTAAAATGAAAGCACATGTAAGCCTAAATTTTTCGGAATGGAGCGGAGTTGCCCTTTGAGAAAGTGGCGAACAGGGTCAACATCGACGACATCTTCTCCGCTCCAAACGAGCTTTCCAGCTTATGCAAAAAAGTGAACAATCCTTCGCAACATTCAACGAGCTGCACAAAAATCACCAGACCAGTTTTGTTCCGTGCACGAAAGGGGTAGTATATTCCTTTCCCCTCTACTGTGGGAAACGATATATCGGCCAGACTGGAAGATGTTTATATGATCGACTTCGTGAACACAACAGCAACAACATAACTAGAGCAAACTCATGACATTTAGGTCTATATTGCCGTGATTGCGGATGTGCGGCACATCTAGATAGGTGTACATTGCTGGGTAGAAGCGGTAGCCGACTAGAGAGATAGTGGAAGCGGAACATATAGCCAGGTATGACGGTAAATGTGTTAGCCCTCCCAGGCACGTAGCCAGGATTCAGTTTCGGGGGGGGGGGGCATTACAAAATGCTGTATGAGGGGAAGGGGGAGAGGAGGTCCCAGCAAACAGGGAGATTTCGGGGGGGGGGCGGCCCCATACCCCCCCCCCTGGTCACGTGCCTGCGCCCTCCATCGCTCACTTTATCAGGAAAAAAATTAGCTTACCTTTCCACTATAGCAGTGGTTCTCAAATGAGGGTCCCAGGACCTTTCGGGGTCCGCGAAGGCATTTCAGCGGTCCGCCAAGCCCTGCCTCATTAGTCCAGCCCGGAAATAAAAGTTGCATTTTTCCAGATTGAGAAGAAACGTTTCTATTTTGGAGTCCGTTTTCTCGTGTCTATGTCAGGTGATAGAAGTTTAGCATATACGTATATAGATTTATTAAACCATTATCACAATTAACCTATACTTTTCTTTTCCCCTCACCACGAACGGAGTCCTCCTTCAGCTTCGGCGATCCACAAGGGATCCGCGAATCATCAATGGTTGAGAACCACTGCACTATAGGATAAACGCACATGATCGTCACTTCATGGGACGTTGAAGAAAAATAAGCCAGTATTCACGAATGTATCAAAAAGGCGTAGAAAAAAAAGAAGGGCAAATGTAGATTGAGTTGTGACTTGTAAGTCAGCGCTGTGTGAGTGTTTTGTCCGTGGTGATTGTGACACTGAGTGTGATCGTTTTTGTGGCCTGTGGTGACGTGTGTTTGTGTGCGCTGAGGTCAGCTTTGTAGAAAGCATATGGAAATCAGTGCTGGCTTTGCAATTTCGTTTCTAAACGAATACACAAAAGAAAAACACAGAATTGCTACAGCACACGTATAGGCACATGCAGTTTACTTTGAGATGATCCTCATTAATTTTCGACGAAGTGATTCAAATATTTTAATCTCCGTTTTGGCTTTCAGAAACATCCGGTAGGTATCTCAAATAGACCATATCATGTATTCTGGTACGACTTTCTTCTTGGAATCCTTAATTACTTTCACGGCATGCTTAATGTTTGTAATTTGAATAAAACAATGAAAATCGTCCTTTTTCTGTACTCAGTGGTCAAGTCCAATATCTATACGCTAACCTTCCCCCGTATAGTAAACATGCCACGCTTTTCGAGCACCAAAGCTAGTCTGCAGTTTTGTCCATTTTCGCAGCAGGTATTTTAATGCTTAAGAAATGAATCGGGAATTGCCATAACGCTGACAGAAGGGAGTATCTGAAGCTAGCTTCTCTCCCGACTGGGCAACGACTTGAAAATCTTGACGGACATTGAGCCACTACTCACCACACGCGAAGGAAAAATTAATAAGCTGAGGAGTTTCAGACGTTTGGCTTTGTGCAGTAGGCAGTAGATAATTTCCTAAGAACACATTTAGCTGAATGCGACTCTAGCTTGTCTTACTTTCTTTGAGCTCTGACTGCTGCAATGTTTTGTTATAACTCACGGGAATTTCCGTAAGGTCGTGTTTAGTCCGCCGCCAGGAATTACTTCGGTAACGTGCCTGAGCATATCATGCTTTGAAATTACACTTCAGCATAAACTTGAGCTAAACTTACTGACCCATCACGCATATTTTTCACCCAGGCTTGCAGGGCAAAGCTGAACTCAACAGATCCACGTCGAGGTGATTTTCACAAAGCGAAAATGTTCATCTTGATATATCTTTGGGTGTTGACCATCGTAAGGAAACTTGACCAAATCTGTGAATGATACAGCCATTGATAAAACTGGACATAAGCAACTTTGAATGTGAACAGCTCAAGCCGAGGACTGGAATGACAGAGTTGTGCAGTGGAAAGACTGCTGATTACAGATCTCGTTTTATGATTTTAACAGCAGAAATATACAGGCGAGATGAGAGATACAGAAATATTTTATATAGTAACGGAGATAAACAAAGAAGTCTGCATAGCGAAATTAAATTTGTTTGAAGAACAAGGATATATTTTTTAAAAGCCTGTACTTATTTAGAAAACTCACATCAAATGAAGCTATTTATTTTTATGTATTCATTTTGGTGCCACATATTAAAACTTGACACCATTAAAAATCGAGACCTTACAGCCCTGTGTCGTCACGCCAAGCATTTTTTAGAAAGAAATGACAGAAAAGCTGCCTGCTTTTTTACTCGATTTGGTGTTTAATTATCAGCATTTACTCATTGTTTGCCTGTTCATATTCCACAAACCATGTTTTCTTTTTTTTTTTTTAGTAATGCCGTAATGCTTCAGTGCTGCAGGTTGTTTTTGTGAATAAATAAATAACGTAATTAATAGACATAAACCAGTGATCCGACTTGATTTAATAATAATGTATTCTATACAATGACACTCTTTTGCTAGTGACCCAGTGAAGCTGTTTAACGGTGTCTAAGCGACAAGTCTGCAACTATCTGCCTTTAAAATAAAATAAATAAATAAATACAAAACCCTTCGAATTCAAGACAGGAGACCATCTTGGAAAGTGCTGCTGAGAGGATGACTTGAATTGCTCTTCATTTTCAGCAAAGTGACACCAAATACTTTAACTAAAGGGTAAAGTATTTGGTGATACCTAGTAAAGTATTTGGTGACACCACAACAGCCGCTGCGTCATTACTGTACGATGAACGATACGTGCGAGCGTGGCAGAATCCACAAGTGCGAGCTTCATGTTTTGATGAGCGTGTCTTTCGTGCACGCGGCGGAAACGTCGTTCAGGGCAACACACTCGCGCATAGATTCGGCTTGGCTTGCACTTCTAGGAAATGGGATTACTATACTTTGTTCATTCTTAAGCTGGGACTGCAGCCAAAGCTACACGCGTGAGCTAGTCCGCGCTCCTGGCTTTGAGAAGTGCATTTCTAGATCGAGTGATAGTTCTGGGGAAGAAGGCTTCAAACAGCGACCTCGAGCTCTCGTGCTTGTGGCATTGGCTGTAGTCTCAGTCACATCCGTAAGCACCTCCTCGAAATCTTGCCGATATTTTTTTCTCAATAAACTTGGCGGATACCAAACCTTACCTGAGGTTCTGCTCGTCAAGAAGCTGAACTATGGAATGCCTTCTGCAATATAGACCTTTCTCGCAGGAGCGCCGCAATCTTGAATTGTCGTCACTTCCAGTATGGGCGAAAATATTGTGTTGCCGTCGCCACACCAATAGAATTCATTTAGGATATCCGTAACCGTCACATTTTTCTCGTATTGCCTCCCCGTCATTATTTTACTATTTTATCACCTCATTACCATTCAGATCATTACCACTATTTAATTACATCAGGGTCAGAACGACCCCAGCTATATTACAGAATGCATTCCGTAGTCTACTGCTAAGATTAGCCATAGACCTCTTCTTTCTCTCATTAATTTCCAAACTGTTTGAAATTGACAGTTCTTCTCGTTCATGATTTAAAATTTAACCACCCATAATCAACATGGTTTTGAATCCTTTGGGTCAAAGCTTGAACTATCGTAGCTTTTATGTGTGTGTGTTTTTCTCTCATCTCAAATAGTTTGCACAGAGGTGCTAAACGTTTTCTACTTTGAGCTGAGAAAATCTTTCGACTCGCCAATCAAACTATTATCATATCGAAGCTTTCCGCCTATAAGTTACGTGACTCTGTATATGGTTGGATTAAAAATGTTTGTCGAATAACAAAGCCTGCGTCGGTGTCAATAATATGGCTACTTTGCTGTACACGCCAAGCTTTGGCGTTCCCAGGGGTCTGTCATGTTCTATCTGGTCCGTTATTTTTCCAATACGCCAATGACATAAACATTTGCAAAGAAATAATAACATTAGGGGATGGCGCCAGGCTTCAACGATATACGTTCGTTCTAAAAATATATAACGCTCAGACAACAGTGAGTCATTCGACAATAGTGAGCCCTTCATATCTCACGTTCTGAATTTGTTCATGTTGGAGCTCGACGTGGTACTGATATGTCCAAGGTATACTGAAAAATATATAATTCATCTGCTTTGCTCTATGTAATACGTTGAGAATCGCGAAGGAGACGAGGGCACGTAGAAAATACGAACGACATGGACAGGCACAAACTTTCAACTGCTTTATGCAAGGCCATTCAAACGCTTGTATAACACTTATATAAACACTCACTGTCTATATAGATCGATAAACACTCGACGCCTTACAAAAACCAGCCCGAGAAAGTAATCTCTTTTACTAAGTAAACGTATAGAGGGCATGCTCACGCAACAATGGTCGCCTTTTTTTATATACAGAATGGCTCTACAGCCTTCCTCTCAGTTTTATGTCTCTCGCTGCCTTTAAAAAGGTCATCGATTCTGAGAGAGGTTCACACCCACGAGGCTTGCAATGTTACAAACCAGGTGTTTTCAAGCATGATTGTTTCGGGGACCTCTTGGGGATCCGCCAAAGTTATTGGAAAACCCATGCTAGCGGGGTAGGGGAAAAGGGAGGGAGGGGGCAAAATAAAACAAGTACTAATTGTTATAGACAGGAGAAGTAAGAATCATAATGTACTAACGGATGTACCCTTTATAACGGGCGGTACCTTGCGCCACCTTGCCAGGGTCAACAAAAAGCAATCTTGTTTTTAAGAAAAGAGGGGAAGTGGTTTAAGGGTTGAGGTGAGGGCTTTGTGGACTTTAAAAATGGCTTCGCGGACCAACCCCATTTATGAACCGCTGTTCTAACCTCTCTCCAATATTTTTTTATAATTTACCTTTGAGATGTTTTGTGTGTGTGTGCGTGCGTGCGTGCGTGCGTGCGTGCGTGCGTGCTGTGTGTGCGTACGTGAGACTGAAAACTTCGACCCGTATAAAAGACTTTTGTACAAAAATATTTCTTTCGTGCAATGCAAATTTCGACTTGTTTTGTTTTAATTGCTGGGTCTCCACTCTGGTCCCACAACCCCAGGCTGGCTTTGAGCGGACCCGATAATACACTTCGGGATAGCGGCATTTGTGAATTAATATTATTACTACTACTACTACTACTACTACTACTACTACTACTACTACTACTACTACTACTACTACTGCTGCTGCTTTTACACTATTATTATTATTATTATTATTATTTTATTAAACTTAATTAAAAAAACCTCTGACACGCCAAAAAAAATATTGTTTTCATGCTAGGCTTTGAAATGGCATATAAGGACATTACAAAAAAATTTTTTCACTATAGAGTTGCGTAGTTTTTTATAAAAAATAGAAATACGAGGCCCAATTCAAAGTTCCCGCCGTGCACTGTGACGTAACAGTGTACCGCAAGGTGTCAGGGCGGTCAGAAGGGAGGCATCGACCTACGTCACTAAAAGTGCGTTCACAGGAAGTCACGTGAGTTTCACTTCTCGTGCTCTCCGCGACCGTGCATAAGATTTTTTTATTACTATGCTCTTCGTACGAGCGATTGTAGAAAACGAAGTTTCAGTTCCACTAGCTCTTTATCGCTGCACCGTTGGTTCGTTTGCGTGCTGAAAATTTGAGGACGAAGAGTCAGTGGTAGATTGCGTGCTGTAAATTTGAGGACGAAGAGTCAGTGGATCGACGTAATGGAGGTCAATGATGAAAGCGTTGCGAGTACAAGCCAGTGTAGGAGTGCATGCCGTCAGTCCGGGGATACAGGGCTATAATGGGCGCAAAACAAGCTGTCAAGTTTTGAAAAACAAAACTTTAGAACGCTCGCAGAAATTAGGATTGCTAGCATACGACACGCCAGATCGCATTGCTGAAGGATCAGACACCGAGGTCGTTGAATCATCGGATACTCCAGGCTAAAGATGCCTGCCGTCTAAAGAATACGAACTGGTTTGTGTACCAAGTACAAGTAAACGTCGAGCACAAAGTACGTATTTTGTCTAGAACGTGAGTAGAATTTGTTTACTATACTCTGTTTCACCTTATGATGTGCCGCAGGAAAGGTTAGAAGCGCGAACTCCTTGCTGTGGGGCACATCTCAGCGGCACAAGCTCTCGTGACTTAAGAGCGGCTGCCAACGCTATGAGCTCGCGCTTCTAGCCTTCGCTGCGGTACAATATAAGGTGAAACGAAGTATAGGTGCACATGCGGCCGATGTATGTCTCTCGGAAATGCATGCAGTGTGATCTCTTCTTCAGTTGCTGAAATACCGGGACAGTCCCTCACACAGCACCTTCTAGGGATTGCAGTTGGTCACATCAATTCACTGACTCCGCTTCTACCTTTACAGCAACATTACATGATGAAAAGCAAATAAAAGAAACCTTGTCTGCTTGGATCGCTCGTGGATGTGCGGAGAATAACAAAAATATTTAAAAAAAAGCATTACACGCACTCGCGGTAAGCACGAGGAGGGATACAGCTCACGTGACTTCCGGCGATGCCTCCCTTCTGACCACCCCGACACCTTGCGGTACACTGTTACGTCACAGTGAACGGCGGGAACTTTGAACTAAGTCTCGTATTTCTATTTTTTATTTAAAAAAAATACGCAACTCTATAGTGAAACAATTTTTTGTAATGTCCTAATATTCCATTTCAACGCCTAGCATGAAAAAACAAACTTTTTTTGGCGTGTCAGAGGTTTTTTAAGTACTTGATAAGTCCTTGTATACCCGTTATATATGTAATAAACTTCCTAATGCTTTGAATATGCAAGCTTTGGTGGGTAGTATGTTGTCTGCTTTTGATTCTTATTGATGCTTGAGCTGCCAACTTAATTTGTTATTAACATTTTAGCGTAAGAATGGTAAACTCCGTTCCTCTTCAAATCTTTTTTTATTCAAGCATGTCACCAGGAAGACCGCAAGGTTGTTCCTGGACATTAAAACATTTATTGATTGACTTATTGATTGATTGTTTGTCATCGTGGTGACAGATATACCACTTTGCTTTATCGACAACGCTGCCTTGAACTGGCCTGATACTTCGAGGTACAGTGATGATTCGTTTCTGCACGTCGAGGCTTCAGTCTAGTCCCAGGCAGGGACAACCCTTCTTCTCCAAATGCAGCAACGGTGTATATGATGAACTTTTTGTTTTTGTTTAACAAAAACGTGTTTTTGACGGCCAGTCCCACTACTACAATTACCATTACTGCTATTACTATTACTACTACTGCTACTACACTATTATGATTAATATTTTTATTGTTTTTCTATTAAAGTTGTCCAAGTACTTGATAAGTACTTGTATATCCGAGATATATTTAATTAACTTCCTAATGCTTTGAATATGCAAGCTCTGGTGGGGAGTATGTTGTCTGCTTTTGATTCTTATTGATGCTTGAGCTGCCAACTTAATTTGTTATTAACATTTTATGCGTAAGAATGGTAAACTCCGCTGCTCTTCAAATCCTTTTTTTATTCAAGTATTGTCAGCAGGAAGACCACAAGGTTGTTCCTGGACATTAGAACATTTATTGATTGATTGTTTGTCATCGTGGTGACAGATATACCACTTTGCTTTATCGACAACTCTGCCTTGAACTGGCCTGGTACTTCGACGTACAGTGATGATTCGTTTCTGCACGTCGAGGCTTCAGTCTAGTCCCAGGCAGGGACAACCCTTCTTCTCCAAATGCAGCAACGGTGTATATGATGAACTTTTTTGTTTTTGTTTAACAAAAACGTGTTTTTGACGGCCAGTCCCACTACTACAATTACCATTACTGCTATTACTATTACTACTACTGCTACTACACTATTATGATTATATATTTTTATTGTTTTTCTCATTAAAGTTGTCCAAGTACTTGATAAGTACTTGTATATCCGAGATATATTTAATTAACTTCCTAATGCTTTGAATATGCAAGCTTTGGTGGGGAGTATGTTGTCTGCTTTTGATTCTTATTGATGCTTGAGCTGCCAACTTAATTTGTTATTAACATTTTAGCGTAAGAATGGTAAACTCCGCTGCTCTTCAAACCTTTTTTTATTCAAGTATTGTCAGCAGGAAGACCGCAAGGTTGTTCCTGGACATTAGAACATTTATTGATTGATTGTTTGTCATCGTGGTGACAGACATACCACTTTGCTTTATCGACAACTCTGCCTTGAACTGGCCTGATACTTCGACGTACAGTGAAGATTCGTTTCTGCACGTCGAGGCTTCAGTCTAGTCCCAGGCAGGGACAACCCTCCTTCTCCAAATGCAGCAACGGTGTATATGATGAACTTTTTTTTTTTAACAAAAGGGTGCTTTTGACTGCCAGTCCCGCTACTACTATTACTATTACTGCTATTTCTATTACTACTACTGCTACTACACTATTATTATTATTATTATTATTATTATTATTATTATTATTATTATTATTATTATTATTGTTGTTGTTTTTTTTCATTAAAGTTGTCCAAGTGCTTGATAAATACTTGTATATCTGTTATATATGTAATTCACTTCATAAGGCCCGCTTCAGACGGAGCAATTTCACCCAGCAACTTGACGTCGCAACACCAGCAACACGGGTCGTCCGCGTTCACACGCAGCAACCGAATTGCTAGGACTTGCTATCATCATCATTCACTTTGAATTTTCTTGTACTATTTAGACGCCCAGCTACGCGCTAAAAACGTGTTTTTATATCTTTGAATGGCGTTGAGAATACTAACTCATCTTTCTGAAAAGGTTTATTTCCAAAACGATCGATTTCAAACCAGAACCAAGTCTTTAGCTGTCATCATCACCACCACGGGGGTGTCACGTGAAAACATCGCGTCCCTGATTGGCTGCTGTCGCTTCAAACGGCTCGAGTTGCTCGTCCGTTTCGGAGCCGGACCCGATCTCAGCAATTCGTGTCGATCTAGGGAAAGCTAGGGAACAACCCGCCAGCAACCTCAAAATTGCTGCAAAAGTTGCCCCGTCTGAAGCGAGCCTAATGATTTGAATATGCAAGCTTTGGTGGGGTGTATGTTGTCTGGTTTTGATTCTTATTGATGGTTGAGCTGCCAACTTAATTTGTTATTAACATTTTAGCGTAAGAATGGTAAACTCCGCTCCTCTTCAAATCTTTTTTATTCAAGCATTGTCAGCAGGAAGACCGCAAGGTTGTTCCTGGACATTAAAACATTTATTGATTGATTGTTTGTCATCGTGGTGACAGACATATCACTTTGCTTTATCGACAACTCTGCCTTGAACTGGCCTGATACTTCGACGTACAGTGATGATTCGTTTCTGCACGTCGAGGCTTCAGTCTAGTCCCAGGCAGGGACAACCCTTCTTCTCCAAATGCAGCAACGGTGTATATGATGAACTTTTTTTTTGTTTTTTGTTTAACAAAAGGTGCTTTTGACTGTTCAGTCCCGCTACTACTATTACCATTACTGCTATTACTATTACTACTACTGCTACTACACTCTTATTATTATTATTTTTATTGTTTTTTTCATTAAAGTTGTCCAAGTACTTGATAAGTACTTGTATATCCGTGATATATTTAATTAACTTCTTAATGCTTAGAATGTGCAAGTCTTCGGTGGCTTTGATTCTTATTGATGGTTGAGCTGCCAACATCATTTGTTATTAACATTTTAGCGTAAGAATGGTAAACTCCGTTCCTCCACAAGAGTTTGTTTTTGCAAGAATGTTACCACGAAGACCGCAAGATTGTTCCTGGACACTAAAGCATTTAATGATTGATTGTTTGTAATCGTGGTGACAGACATACCACCTTGCTTTATCGACAACTCTGCCTTGAACTGGCCTGATACTTTGACGTACAGTGATGATTCGTTTCTGCACGTCGAGGCATCAAGTGTGTCCCAGGCAGGGACAACCCTCTTTCTCCAAATGCAGCAACGGTGTATATGATGAACGTTTTTTTTTGTTTTGTTCTTTAAATAAAAACGTGCTTTTGACGACCGGTCCCGTGTGAGGCTGGCCTGATATCTCAGGTGTACGGTGATTCTATTTTCCGTACGTCGAGACCTCAGGTCCGATCTCGTGCAGCGACGAAAACCTGCGTCAGAAGTATCTTCGTCTCAAGTCGGTCAGGTAAAAGCTCTGCGGTCGAAATCATTCCGAGAAGCTCTGCCATGTCGGATGCATGTCGTCTCTGCATGGATACGTCTTATCGATCAACAAGCTGTTTGCAAACAAGTCTGCGTGTTTGCTCCCGCCAGACGAGGGCGCTGCGCGTTCGCCGATTACAGTGAAGTAAAACGACTGCGCAGACGCCATTTTCTTTTTTAAATTAGCCTTGAGCATCAATAACGGAACATTTCCATGAAAATTTTTTTGTTATTTCCCCGTGAATTTGTTTGCTATACTAATAGGGAAAAAAGAAAGCAAAAGCAAAGTTATCACGTACAGCGAGGTCGTTTTTTTTTCTTCCTAGTGTTGTTTTATTTGTATTATGTTAAGTCGGGATCATACGCCTTATACGTCATACAAAAGACAGTCTGCATGCAGATTCCAACGCGAGTCACCTGGAGATCCGAGCTTCGAATGCTGCATGGAAATGAGTCCAAGGAGAAATCTTGGCACGCGGCATTCGAACCACGGATATTGCGCTGACTCGTGTTTGCTGACTGTTGTTTGTATGATGTATGAGAAGTGTGACCCCGATTTCAGTGTTACTGTTGCTTTTGCAATGCGGCTGTTTTATTTCTCAATTTTTAGATTAAACTTTGTCCTAATGACCCCAATGAGGTCCGAAGTATCTGAAAAATAAATAAAGAGAGAGAGAGAATT
Source organism: Ixodes ricinus (assembly GCA_037355805.1). Classification (NCBI taxonomy): domain Eukaryota; kingdom Metazoa; phylum Arthropoda; class Arachnida; order Ixodida; family Ixodidae; genus Ixodes; species Ixodes ricinus. Next base: position 28,889 of record JAZHYW010008418.1, read on the forward strand.
CAGCGGGAACCGACCGAAGGTATTTTACTTTAATTGTGCCGATCTGTTCCTCCAAGCAAAAAGGACAGCTGAAAAAGAAAAAGAAAAGGTTTTCTTTAAATATTTTGTTAATTATTGTCGTACTTTCTTTTTTACATTTTTCCTTTTGTTTAGGCTGTCCGGTAGCGTTGTGCCTTTTTACATTTTCTCTTTGCGATATTATTTTGTCAATAACATCACAACGCTTTTCTCGGCGACTCTCATACAAATTTATTAACATGTTGATTACGACAAGCATTAATCTGTCGTTGTGCGGTGTTTGAAATACACGAAAATGAAATTGAATCAGTCGTGGCCGCGTTTCATGGCAAGCTCCTAATACAGATCTACACTGCTCTAGCGTGAGTGTCAAGGTTATTGTATGAATGTTTTTCGCATAAGGGTTTGATGTAGTCGCTATTGTAAGTGACAACTCATTTGACATTTATACCCACGATACTAGTATATTTTTTTCAGGGAACATCATTGATAGATTAGTTGCCAATGCAAACATATGTATGGAAAAACTTAATTCGTGTACTGCCTCAAATTCCTTAGTAATAAAGGAAAAAAATGCCATTATCTTTAAATCAAAAGGTACAATGTGCAATGCTACTGGAAAGTTAAATGTTGAACTCTTCGGGAACCGAATTTGTAAGTAGGTGTAATTTTTCATGAACATATGCCATGAGACTCCTATATTCAAAATCTTACACTTACTCTCGAATATCGCAGGCATTCTATATAAACATCGCCATATGTTACAATCTAGTATTAACCTCTTAATTTATAATGCATTGTTCAATTCTTGTATATCCTATTGTCTCCTAGTGTAGGCAACCACGACCAGTACAAACCTTAACAAATTCTTTATTGCAAAAAAATCAATCCGAGTCGTAGCTAATGCGTTGTATTACGCACACACTGATCCCTTTATAAGCATAGCGTAATACAAATACCAGAACATTACAAATATAAGCTTGCGACAGTGTACGCGGTATCCCAAAAATGTTTTAATCCACCCATTAACACGGTTTTCTAGACCAAGTGTTAAAAGTTTTGATATATGGAGTACGTATAGCGTCAGATCCTTGAGAGTACCTCGTCCTAGAACAATCTATGGGCTTCAAATGGTACAGTATACACTGCCAACCTTACTAAACATTTTAGAAAAAAACATGTTTGTATTGATGCACTTAATAAGAAAAGTGCCTCTTTCTTTCCGTCTTTAGAATGTTCTGCTGACTTTTTCCTGCCTGCCGATCTGCCGTTAGGGGGCAGGGGTTTCGTCAAGCTGTACCTTTTGCACCTTTTTCCCAGTCTCCGTCACCCATATGTATAATGGGAGTAAGTAAATGAATTGAAAATGTGTGGTGGAGTGAAGTGAAAATGCGGACACCAAATTCTGTAAGTGGATATGTATTTAAGCATGAAATGAGCTTCTAACGTTCCCAGCATTTAACAGGTCTGAATCTGCACACTGAATTCCCATTAATAGGGCGTTTCAGTAAATAATTCCAACAACCTCGATACCGACACCCGGTTATCCGCCGACGCCTTTGCGCATGCATCGTATGGTTATAGGTTTTTTCGGAGTTTTCGTGTTTTCGGAATTTATTTTTCGTGAAATTCGGAGGGTGTCTTTCGGAGTTTATTTTTCGCTGGAAATTTGGGGTTATCGAAGTTTCTTGTTGCTAGATTCCCAATTCTACGGAATTCGGAGTTTAACTCTACTATGGTGCAAATTTTCAATATTAAAAATAAAGATAAATAATTTCCGGGGAAAACATACCCTAAGGTGATAAAAGTTAGCACTCCCAATCGCAAGGGCGATTGGGAGTACTAACTGTCCCACGACAATTTGCAAACAAGAGTAGCTTCAATAAACATCAGTACTTTGAAATAACCAGACTCAACGTACTTGTTGGGAAGCATAAAAGCTTCAACTACCCTTCACTAAAATCTACAGGCTTTTTCACTGTTATAAAAACACAACTCTTCCTTTGTATTAAAAGCACAAATAGTATGGTCCAAACTGAAAACCGTAACAGTGACTTGTGTCGCAACCCAGAGTACAGGGTGTCCCCCTTCTCCAGGGATTATTTTCGTCATTCTTGTCCAGCTCGCTTGCACCTTTGCATTTAATTGCATTATAATCATAACCTTAAAATGCAAGCTTCACCCTTGTTGGTGTTAGACTGGTGGCAGCTGATAAAACCCGTTTGCTCTACTGACGTCTAACCCCTGGTTAGCATCACGCATCACCGAACGCTGATTCTCCGCCCAAATGTAGCACTAGAGGCCCAAACTAGACGCCAAAGTTTCAGCATCAACAGTTACCTTATTCAAAAGTTATAAGCGACTTTCTTCTGAAATTTTCAATGGGAAAATGGCGGCCGATGGATAAAAGAACGGACAAAAATAGGCCCCATTTTCCCATAAATATTTTCAAAAAATAATTATATTTATTTATTTTATTTGAAAATACTGCCGATCCCTTTACAAATTTTAGCAGGAAAGAGCCTACAAAAATAAGTACACACTCGTTCACATTTCATTACATCTACAACATAAAAAGGCTAGTAATTTGTACAATAAACACTGGGATATAAAGAAGAGTAGAAATACCTTTAAGAATAATGCACAATGGTTAACATACAGTTTTTAAGCCAAACTATACAACCACTGTTCAAACACACGTAAAAATCACTGTGCATCACTGTGCAATAACACATCCAACCGAGATAAAAATGATGTGATAGAGGTGCTGTTAGTAATGACAGGATCTAGTTGATTACATCTTCAAGTGGCTAAAGGAGAAAAAGAGCAAACAAAAATCGAGAGAGAGAGAGAGAGAGAGAGAGAGTCCTCCGGGTGTGACGTTGTTAAAGGGTGGACCACTGACCGAGCGATAGGTCCACGCTCTGGTGAGAGTCTGACCAATGAAGAGAGACAGAGACGTGGGACGAGAACACAAAGAAACTTTAATTTAGTGGTAGGCAGAAAGCTGATTACTGTACATGCACTCTGCACAGATAGCTTCTGGAATAATTGGCAGAACGCGTACGAAAATAGAGTTTACAAATCAAGGTTTACAAAGGCTTATACAGTCACTAATGAAGATGTTACGATTAACCGAATCAAAGAGATGCTAATTAAAGGAGTAACAGCGAGTGCGGAAAGTCTCATCTGGCGAGTCGATGGTTGACGACGTCTCCCTGCGCGGTCCGTCCAAGGTGGTGGTGTTCCGGCGGTCGGCTGGCTCACCATGGGCGGGGCCCCCTGGCCTCGCACCCAGTTCTACAGCTGACACGCTCACACACAGCGGAACTCCGTCCTTTACTTGGCGAGAGGCCGTCGACAGCGGTCTCGTCGCCCCGCTCGACGACGCGATGCGTCCGTTCGTCTCCGAGTCTCTTCTCGCACTCAAACACAGGTTCGCACACGAAGCTTGGAAACTCCCTCTCCCAGATGGTCATTGCCCTGCGGATCTGCCCTGTGGTCCTGAAAGCAGTCTGCAATCTAAACCCAGACATTCCCTGCCATTTAAAATTACACAACTCCGCTAGGTTTAAAGACCTCAGGTTATATATTTGTGTTTGGTTTGTTTTGGGGCAGAGTTACGAGACAGCGTGCCTCCTAATATTTATGCCTGTGGCTGACACAGACGCGGCCGTCTGCGGCCATGGGCCATGGCCTCGGGAGTAACCCGAGCCTCCGACAAGGCAGTCAGGAACCGGGGGCTACGTGTTCCCCCACTGGGCCCGGGAGGGGAAGGTGAGGGGAAGGGAACCATTGAGCGAGGTGCCGAAAAACACTTCCCGCACGCGTCGGAAAATTCGAAGAAGGTGGAAGACTCCGAAAAGCCAGGCGGCCGCTCTCGTCGACAGAGTCTCCCTTTCCAACCTCCGTATACTATCCATGCCGTTTTATGTGACATATATTATTTTCAAAGATATAACGGTTAAGGCTGAAACTTTGGCATCATGTTCGAACCTTCAGCTCTGCATTTGGGCGGAGAATGAACGTTCGGTGTTACATATTTTATATTTGCAATAAAAAAAGCCTGCACATTTTTTTATTTTTCGAGGGGGGGGGGGGGGCATTTTCGTACATTGACCTTTTGTACTGTACGAGCCTTGACGAAATAAGCAGGAAACATCATTTTGTCATAGACCCAAGATAAAAGAAATATTGTGTTTAGTTTTGTTTTTTTTTTAAGGATGGCTAACCTCGCGCTTGACAAACTTCCTTCGTAAAATACTGTCTTTTTTGCGTCTCATTTTGCCATCGGGAGCTCGAAATTCGGAGTTTTTCGGATAAATTCGAAATGACAACAATTTTACCGGCGAGTGTTTTTCAGAGTTTTTAGGTTCATCCGAAAAACAAGAAACCCTGGACAGATAGGATTCCGCGTTTTCGAGCTTATTTCGCGTGAAATTCGGAGGTTGTTCTCGAAGCTTATTTTTCGCTTAAAAATTCGGGTTTATCGAGTTTTATTTTTGTTATATTCGAAATTCTGTGAAATTCGAAGTTTATTTTACTGCGGTTTCAATTTCCAAAAAATCATAAAAAATTAAAGATATCTAAAAGTCCGGGTACCATAACCTGTTGTCATGAAGGAACCTCAATGATCTAAAATGCAAACCCTTTTTTGTCAGCAGTAATTCAAGATTTAAAAGGAAGTTGAAGTGGAACCTCTTCTGGACCAGTGACCGCATGTGTCTCATGAAGCTAACTTGAAAAATAAAAACTCTTTTTTGCTTTTTATTTTGTAGTTGTAACCTCGAAATTCGGAATTTTTCCAATAACACCAAATTGATGGAAAAGTTACCGGCGAGTATTTTTCGGATTTTGTTTTTTCGATCTTTCCGAAAACACGGAACCCTAGTTATAAGTCATATCAATGCTGAATGCTGGGCTAGTTGGCATTGAATTCTTGGGTTGCCAAGGCATGGTGGCGCTTATTAGACGAGGACAACAGAAAGGAAGATAGGACAAACACGTCGCTGACTGCAACTATTTAATCAACATGGAAATGTGGCATATATACACACTTCGATCCTGTCAATCAGCCAGCCCCTGAGCCTTGCCGCCGCATGCATTGCCATGACTGTGGTTGCAAACCATTGTTCGACTCATGCTCTGTACTAGCTAAACATAAAATAGAACTGTAGAAATTATCGAAGCGAATGAGATAAAAAGGGCAGGTGTGGGGTGTGTCAGCGTTGCATCTATCGACCGCCTTTTCGATAAGGAGGTGCAGTTCATGCGAGCGGCGGCAAGGCCTGGGGTTGGCAGGTTGACAGGATCGGAAGTGTGTATATATGCCACATTTCCATGTTGATTAAATAGTTGCAGTCAGCGCACGTGTTTGTCTTATCTTCCCTTTCTGTTGTCCTCGTCTAATAAGCGCCACCATACCTTTGGCAACCCAAGTAGTATAAGTCATAGCTGGGATCCAGACTTGTGCCTATCTCAAATACTCTACTCAAGATACTGTATTTCAAATACTTTTTGAAGTATCTTGGTATCTTGCTAATACTTTTGATCGAGAGTATTTGATACTCTATTTTAATTACAATTCCGAGTATCTTGTACTCATTATCTCACATACATTTTTGACATCCCGCCATTTTCCGAGTTTTTGGGTATGAAGTGGCGTGGGCGTGGCACGAGCAAACGTGAACATTCTTTCGAGCAATCAAATCCTGTTGCTAGCTCCGATTAGCTACGGTGACTTAGATTGAGCTCGTGAAAATATCGCTTTTAGCCGATTGGGACTCATAGTTCAGCCCAAAGTTCGTACCAATGAAGGCTTTCACCTCGCCTTCCCAAAAGCACCTTTTGTTTCTATAGAGTTTCTCCCGAAAAATCCTCAAACAAAAGGTGTGGTTTTACGGAAGTAAAGATGCCACCCTGAGGCGCAACGCAGACCGGGAAACGACGTACGACAACAATGCAGACTTGAGTGTCAAGAAAATAACAAAGTAGAAGAAAATGAGAAGTAGACACACTCACCACACACAAAAAAAAACATTTTTGTTTTGCCTTTTGTATATTTGACCCGCTTAGGGCAAAACGTCGAGGTTTCTCTTCTTCTTTTCTTTTGTCGCTCAGTCCGTCACTTATTGCTCTCGCGAACACTGTCTGTGAGCGAACATTGATAAGCAGAGAACAGTACAGGAAACGCACTAAGAGCTGGATGACCTCTCAAAATGCCAACAAAGTGTCCTCCAACGTTGAGTGCCTTTCTGAACGCAACCTACTTGAAGAAGGTGCGACCACTGCCGTGGCTATTATGTGGGTTCTCTTTGTTATCCATTCACTCATATCCGTGTCCAAGTTCGTTTATAGTGAACTCCATATAGGAATATGGATAGTAGCTAAACGATGCGTCCAAAGTACGCCGCAGGACGTGATATTCAGCGATGTCACTATTGGCGAAGCGCTCTGACCCGTTTGTCACCCCACATCTCGGTGTTCACCCAACACAAGCGCCTGTGCACATGCCCACAGGCCTTGTGGAGTATGTTCATGTCATCTTTTTAATAGAGCGCGGGGCACAGTGTAATGAAAAATACCAACAATTAGCAAGCGACGTTATGCCGATCTCTCCTGAAACAGTCCAGAGGATGCGAGCTTGACCCACTTGGGATTTTGTGCTGAGCTGGGCACCGTGCATGCTGCATTGTTCATGCAGGCCGGAGTGGTAACGAAAGAGCCCCTCCTCCCTCTTACCGGAGAATCACGAACTCAAGCCGAACGCTGACGCCGCGTTCGGTTATGTCAGCCGAGCGCTGAGCCATTGTATTTGTTGTCCCCATCCATCTAGTTCCTAAGTTAACCGCTTGGGCGCCACGGTCTGATCTTCTCTCCCAATAGCTAAAGCGACCTCTTTTCTTGTTGTCCCAGAAATGTTTGATAACATCTATCAGTGATATTGCCACGCACGTTGCCCAGCGAGTGCGTGGCCGAATGGTTACCGCGCTTGCATGCTCGCGCGGATGCTCCGGGTTCGATACCAGGGAGCGGACTCCTCTTTCATTTATTCTTTCAACTTGACATTCTCGCAAGTTCGAGAACCTTGTAGTCTGATCGAGTTACGAATGTTCTGCGTCCCGAACTTTCTACGCCGAATGTTCCAGAAACACGCGGGTACAAAGGTGCTCCAGGCGGCGGTCCGGAATCAGTCTCGCATACCAGCGCTCGATCCTGCTGTTTCGCCGACATCGACGCCTGCGACGCTAGCCTTCGTCTATTTTGTTTTGGCGCAAATTTGCCCCATTAAACTTTTAGATTGTTCAGTTATTCGCCGCCTCATCATTTGCCATTCGTCACAATCTTTGCTCCCTATAGTCGGACTTCATAAAATAGCCCCACGATACTTTTTCCCCCGTTTAGTGCTGTTGCGTACTTAAAAGCCTCTGACACGCCAAAAAAAATTTCATGCGGAGGCGTTGAAATGGCATATCAGGACATCACAAAAAAATATTTCACTATAGAGTTGCGTAGTTTTTTTATAAAAAATAGAAATACGAGGCGCAATTCAAAGTTCCCGCCGTGCACTGTGACGTAACAGTGTACCGCAAGGTGTCGGGGCGGTCAGAAGGAGGCACCGCCGGAAGTCACGTGAGTTGTATCGCTCCTCGTGCTTACCGCGAGCGCGTGTAATATTTTTTTAAATATTTTTGTTATTCTCCGCATTTCCACGAGCGATCCAAGCAGACAAGGTTTCTTTTATTTGCTTTTCATCGCTTAATGTTGCTGTAAAGGTAGAAGAAGCGGAGTCAGTGAATTGACGTGATTAACTACAATGCCTAGAAGGTGTGTGTGAGGGACTGTCCCGGTATTTCAGCAACTGAAGAAGAGATCACACTGCATGCATTTCCGAGAGACATACATCGGCCGCATGTGCACCTAGTAAACAAGTTCTACTCATGTTCTAGACAAAATACGTACTTTGTGCTCGACGTTTACTTGTACTTGGTAGTGGTACACAAAACCAGTTCGTATTCTTTAAACGGCAGGCATCTTTAGCCTGGAGAGTATCCGATGATTCAACGACCTCGGAGTCTGAACCTACAGCAATGCGATCGGGCGTGTCGTATGCTAGCAATCCTAATTTCTGCGAGCGTTCTAAATGTTTTTTTCAAAACTTGATAGCTTGTTTTGCGCCCAGTATAGCCCTGTATCATCGGACTGACGGCATGCACTCGTACACTGGCTTGTACTCGCAACGCTTTCATCATTGACCTCCATCACGTCGATCCACTGACTCTTCGTCCTCAAATTTTACAGCACACAAGCGAACCAACGGTGCAGCGATAAAGAGCTAGTGGAACTGAAACTTCGTTTTCTACAATCGCTCGTACATAGAGCAGAATAATAAAAAAAAAAAATCTTAGGCACGGTCGCGGAGAGCACGAGGAGTGAAACTCACGTGACTTCCGGTGAACCCACTTTTAGTGACGTAGGTCGATGCCTCCCTTCTGACCGCCCCGACACCTTGCGGTACACTGTTACGTCACAGTGCACGGCGGGAACTTTTGAATTGGGCCTCGTATTTCTATTTTTTATAAAAAAAACTACGCAACTCTATAGTGAAATATTTTTTTTGTGATGTCCTGATATGCCATTTCAACGCCTAGCATGACAAAAAATTTTTTTGGCGTGTCAGAGGCTTTTTAGTGCTGAACTCCATGGGACGAAATGCTGCGAATAACCGACGAATTTTGGCCGGCGGCTTTTGCTCTTCGCGTGGAATCAGCACAGTGGCTGCCACGTCGCGCGCAAAGCGAGCGTGCCGTCGGGCGGCGTTCGGCAGTTGTTCGTCACATAATTCGCTCCACGGAGTTCAGCCTTAAAGGAAACTGAAGCGGTTCTGTATTTGAGAAAAAACACTTCAATGGCCTTCAATTTACCTCCAGGATCAGGAATATCGAGATTATTTTTCAATTTGGCGCACGGAGCCTTCAGAAATTAATTTTAAAGTACCGCCAAAGCCCCTCCTTCCCGGGGCGTGACGTCACAAAAGGAGTTTTCGGAATCTCTGCTCTCGCGCATCTTCAGCGCCTGCCAAAGCTATGCAGCGCGCACTCTTGCTATTTTCAAGAAGGTCAGAAAGAGACGTCACGACTGCCGTCATTGCGGAAACATATACAACTGGCAAGCTTACCATTGCACGCGCTGCCCACACGAGCGACACGCGCTTGGCGGCCGAAAGGTCACTTATGACGTAACAACAGGTCGGAGATTTTTCGCGTTTTTCTCGCTTTTGGTTGCATCTTCAGAGAAAACGAATATGATATTCAGATTCACGGGATAAAAATACACCAGAATTCACCTCTAACTCGTTTTTTCAAGAACTGTTTCAACTTCCCTTTAATAATCATTCTGGTAAACGAGATTTGCAGCGGCTGTATAATTGTCGTTGTCACTGACGTCGATACAAATTACGCAATGCGGAAGTATCTTCAAAAGTAATTGAATTACATTCCTAAGTATTTGTACTCTACTCCAAGATACTTTACAGTAAAAGTAATCCTGAGTAGTATTTTAAATACTTTATGAAGCAGTGTTTAGTAACTGAACTTAAGTACTTTTATCCAGTATTTTGTCCAACACTGCTAAACGTGAATGGAGGCCTCCGAGGTCAATTTGGTTGCTCGATGCTCGCGCACGCCGGCGGCAGCTGGCTCGTGGAAAGATCTCTTGGGCCACTTATTATGGACACTAAAGATGCTTGGACCCAGTATCCCCTTAAGCCCGGTTCCGCACTGGTGCGTTTGACTGCGTTTGACTGCGTTGCGGCAGCGAGACGCCAGGACATCCTGCTGCTGTATATCGCGTGCCAGAAGATTCCTTGAAAATGGATGCCGCACTTCGCCTGAAGCACAGATGGCTGCCGGTGACTCGCTTTCGGTTCTCGCCGCAACGCGGTCAAGCCGCAGTCGACTGCAAGTGTCTGAACCGGCCTTTAAAGATCGGTTCTCACATGCAGCGAAGCGCTTAATGCAGCGCTCCTCACGTGCCGTTAGCTACTTATCGTCTCTGCATGAGCAACAGTTTTGACGGTGAGATACAAAGCTGGTGAACGCTCCCGTCAGCACGCGCTATGGCGTCGGGTAAGCGCGCTACGCTTGTAGCAGCTCCGCTTCATGTGTGAACAGGCGTCAAAGGTGACCGATTCAAAGTGCAGGGGAGGCAGAATACGATAGTCATATCGCATGCAGATAAACCGCGGCCAGCGAAGGCCGTTGCAAACGCTCCTGAAAAGCGTTCCATTCCGCGTTCGATTCGGTCGACGTTCGCAAATGGAATGACTCGGCCACCGAGTCCCCCTTTAATGAGCGAACTATGCGCCATGCCTGTACCGTCGGGGTATTTGGTAATATTGAATGCCAAAAACTGTTCCATCCGCGTTTTCTCAAATATTCGAGCTTGCGTTTGGTTTTCGTTTAAATTCGTCTTGCTTTCCTTTGATCTTCAAGGAATCCGCTTCCTCGAGCTTCTCGTTCCGCCCGACGGTGTTGAGCGCTTCTGGTCCTTGGGATTCACTCCCAGATGTCCTTGAGGACAATGTCTGTGATGACTTTTCTAGGTTGGGTTTTATCGCAGAAACTAAATCATCCAAAGTCTTCAAGTTTATTACTGTAACACTGCTCAGTGCCCGATACTTAGACCAGTTAGTTTAGACTGTTCGTCTTAACTGACTGATGTTTAGAAAGGAACGTAATCTCTTGTGGCATATCAGACGGTCGCTTCCCCTGGTGCCGTAGTCAGGACACCAAGCTGGCCTCAGCCGCCAAGTCTGCAGAGCAAACGGTCAAGTCTAAACAATTTGTATATCCATCGCCCTTGAAGGATGTCGGAGATCCAGCGTTAAGAACGGACAGGTTATTTGAAAAGAGAAGAGTGTCTCTACTCCGTCTAACAAATGCCTGCAGTCAAGACAGAGGCACAGGCGCGTGGGCCTAGCCATAGCCTCCTCTATACCGACACAGCCTGGCAGATCGCCACGAGACGCGGCCGCCGAAAGTGAAAAGGTAGAGTGGCAGACAACAGATGAGAGGAGAGTCATGTAACGGGCGCCCCGCTGCGGCGAGACGCCGAAACACACCTCTCCCGAGCGATGGAATGTCCACTCGTGCTCCTCGCGTTCCTCGCGCTACCGCTTCTTTCTCATCGGTTCTGAAAACATGTTTCGGTTCCTCGCCGCTGCAAAAGCTGTGCGCTGAAGTACCAGGTTCCCCGAGAAATTCTCTCTGCTACCAGATCCTCACGCTCCAAATCTGCGACCGGGCACTCTATGGCTCCGTCGTCAAACTGCCAGGCTTTGTGAGTATAGAGGAGGCTATGGCCTAGCTCAGCAGAATGCTTTTGTTTGTACGAGAACTCGTGCATGGGAGGCACTTTCCAAGGACACGCGCTCGTGCCCATGCCTCTGTCTGTACTGGAGATCTTTGTGAGATGGAGTATAACATTTTTCCTCCTTTTGATGTGTGAGAGCTTCCCAAGTGAGACTATATGAACATGGAAGTCTCCATACAATACCTTACGTATTGTGCGGAGACATCATGAGTCCAGACTCCAAAGTCGCAATGTGGACTTCTAAGTGTTGCAGTTCATATGTGTTTCCCGATGATGCTATATGCACGCAAACGACAAGAAAGTGTCAGGGCACGAATGCGTACTTTTCAGGCAACTATTTCCCCAGAACTGTCAACGTGGCTAACGTCTTATATTGATTAATACTCAGATTTTATACCCAACACTGGGCTCTTCGGTATAACCCCAACAGCCCTACACTGGGCTGTTGGGAAGACGATAGAGAAGGGTATGTGGGCAGGTGAGTTATATGAACAGGGGGACATAATCGGGCTAATCGTCATGATAATTCGTATAATTTACTAAAATTTGTGCATTGCCTTTTTTACAATAGAAGAAAACATTTAGTTCTAATTATAAACTTGCTTGATGAGCGTCATGGAAAACAACTAAATAGGTCAATTTCAGAATGACTTGACGCAGGTAAGTTATACGTTCCTTTGGCTGCATAACTCACCATGCCAAACCACATTAGTGCTTTCACGAGTTATTGTTTTTTACTTATACGAGTAATACGGAAACTTTAGTTACAAACGCGTCGCTTTTTTAACACTTACACTTATTCGTCTCTGAAGTACTTTCAAGAGCACCATTCGCTCGCTTATGAGCATCGATGCGCCAGTTTCGTACTATTTATGTAGCCTGGACAACCTGTCTGTTTTTAATTTTAGAAGTTACTTAATATAACACAGCGCAGTATCTCACGTGAAATTAAATTACCAGGTGCATTCAATAACATGGTTTCTACCAAACTCTGTTTTTTTTTCTCTCTATCTTTCTCTTTTGCCTGTAATTTGATATATGCCGTTTCTTTTATTGTTTTTTTTTAGGGGGAGGGGGGCTAAATTACATATTAACGTCGTGCCGCGTTACATTTCAATTAAACTCCGGAACGACGAAGGTGTTGCACATTCGACGCATGCGCCCGCGGAGCGCGAACAAATGTTCGATCGTGTCGCAATGTAACATGCGCACCTGTGTCGACGCCGTGTTGCGCAGCTGAAGCAACCTAGCGCTGCTCTTCGTCTGACAATTGCGCGTTGTTCACTGGCGTCGTCCTCGGAAGAGGCTTAGGAAACAATGAGCTGCTACACTGCGTTTTGAGTGCCGCCAGCACCGTTGCACGCAGTGCACTGCCCGAGCCAAGAACACCAAATCTCTTTGGTGTTAAAAAAGTTCTTGAAAAGTATTTTTCTTTCTAAATTATGACATGGATATATACCACTGCAGAACATATCCACGACTGGCAGAAAACCTCCAAATACGTAAACAACGATCGTCAGTCAGTTACGCAAAATACTGATTCAACGTAATCCCCGATGTTTGAAATATTCCGGGTGTTTCGACAAAGTCTTTAAAAAAAAATCCTAAAAATAGGGTGGTTGAGAATACTTCTAGCCACGATGGGCGTCAACGAAAAAACGCTCAATTTGGAAGCGTTTCTAGGTTTCGGTTTTCTATCAGAGAGCATCTTTGCGCCAGCGGTCCTGGCCTCCTGTGGCAAACATCAGCAACCATGTGAAAGCGTCTGCAATCTTAATATAATATTACTTCATCAATCTAGCCATCCGAAAGTCTGAAGGTAAAGAAGACCTCAGTGTAGAGGTACCATTATTGGCTTTGAGACTAACTTTAGGCCAAACTAATTAATGAAGCGTCTTTTCAATACTTTTAACTTTAAGAACAAATATCGTGAAACTCTAACGTAACGGTTGTTATCAACCTCCTAATAATTGCTAATTAATGGTAGAACGTGATTCATTCGATGTTTTGTAGGGAGCAGGGGCCCCGTCAAGCTCTGTTATTGCAGACTGGTGATAAAACAAAATTGAAATTGAATATTTAACATCTAAACGCGCGAGGTGATGGGGTTTGATCTCAGAGTCAGATAGCCGCTTCCCAGTTTCTCGGCTCCCGATCCGCGGTTCTTAGTATGACACTTCGAGCAGTAGCCAGAAAGTTGGCTACAATGCCACGTCCGTCAGCTGTCATTGATTGTGGGGAGCCAGCTGCTGGAAGACAGGACCGAAATATCACAGACCCAACGTAACACTTGGATGCAGCCTTACAGACTTTTCAAAGGGCTGTCCACCCAGACAATGGGCCTCTGGCTTTTTACCGAGCATTGCTTTTTTCTTTTCTTTTTTTATATTATCGGGAGGAAGTGACGTGTATTATCCACCTTCGGTTGCTTTAAAACGCATCATCTTTTTGTGTTCAAGCGTTCGGGAAATTTTGCGGGTTCCCTTTGGTGGCGGCTTATAACTAACCATAAGAGCTTTTCTTTTTCTTTCTTTTTTTCTTTTTTGTCAGTGTACCCGGCGTTTCACCGAAGACATTCAAATATTTCCACCAATACGAGGATTGAGAAAGAGAAAAGTCTTTTTCCGGAACAAACTGCCAGCCGCGGCAAAAGTCAGGGATTGCCAAAAAAAATTACAATTTGCTAAATAATGAATTAAGCCTACAATATTTTATTTAGTGAAAATAAGCATGTGGTTTGAATTGAAAACTTTCAGCCTTTCCACTCTGGTGAAGAAGGAAGAGCAGCGGAGCTGTACTATGTGCCGCCATCTATGAGCGACGACGGCAACCAGACAACCGACAAGCAGGTTGTCTGGTTGCTGCCGTCGCTCATAGATGGCGCTAGCTGTCCAGAGGGTTGTGTCGAGACTTTATTGTTCACGGACACAAAACTGGGGAAACTAGCCCTTAACAGCTCTGCTGTAAAAACTGGCCGAGCGTCATCGAAAAGCCCTAAATAAGTCAATTTTAGGAAAAGTCAAAGCGCGTGCGGAGCTGCAGGATGCAATGAAGTTGCCACTCGTTTGCAGCAGGCCACAGAGTCTGACCTATACTCTGTTTCATACTAGGCGTGCAACGCCCAGCCAAAGCTACTGGCGCGAGCTTGGGGCTCGTTCTCGATTGATCATTGGCACGTGCTCTCGCTTGCAAACAAAACCATAGATGAGGCCGCGCTCGCGCCGGTAGCTTTGACGGCGTTGCACGCTAAGTATGGAAACAGCGTGTCTACGCCATTTGGTATATGACCCAAGCATCAAGGAGTATGCAGGGATTTGTGTCTACGCGCCGCACGCGCACTCCTTTCCCGTATAAAAGATGCGAAGTAAATAACCAAAATAAAGCATTGACGAACGCGCGTGCAAGATACAATTTGTTTTAGGTTTTTGCTTTAAAAAATTTACTACTGCTGAGGCCAGCATGTGAGGCGCGTGGAACACTAATCCCTGCATTCTCCTTGATGCTTGGGTAATATAGCAATAGGTCTATTCGAAAACGTGGATGACAAAAATGTCATCCGGGTTTCCTGCACGGAGATGATCGAACAAGGCGCTGCACCCTCTCGTGTCTCGCCTGGTGCCATCTGTTGGCCGCTTTAACGAGCTGACAAACACCGTTATGGCACCGTCTGCAAATGCCGCCGTACGTAAATTGCCCAAGAAAGGTCCTCCTTCTTACAGCGGAGCTGTTAAGGGCTATTCTTCCCAGGATCGTGTCCCCCGCAAAGAAATGTTGACACAAAACTCTGGATGCCCCCGTCGCTCATAGATGGCGGTAGCTGTCCAGAGTGTTGTGTTTGCCGGTTGTCCGCTTGCCGCCGTCGCTCATAGATGGCGCAACCTTTCGAGCCTTTTCACTCTGGCTTGCCGACTTGCGGCCGGCCATTACTTCATGCCCACCTTAGTACAGCTTCGCTGGCCTTCCTTCTTCACCAAAATGGAAGAGCTAAAATTTTTTTTTAACGAGGTAAGTTTGATTTGTGATATTCACACTCCAAGCTTCCACCACGTAGCCGCACCTCAGCAGTAAATCAGAACACGGTACTACTCGTTCAGAGGGATTTATTATCACTGAGAATGAACAAGACCTGGTGTGCAATACTTGAGTCCCATCCATTGAGCCACTTCCGGCGGCTTAAGCCACTAGCCAGAAGACGTGTAGCGTACCGCAAGTCGCTTCCAGTACCCATTACGTCACGACACACGTGACCTCTCATTTTGCTGATGGATCAACCAGGAAAACTTACTGGAGTTTTTAGTGTGTGTATGTGTTCTCTTTTTTGCTTTGTGCAAAATATAATTGTAAAGAAAAAAATTATGATACAGCTTTTAAAGATTCAGCTTTAAACGGGTACCCTATTAACTAAATATTACGAGGTTATTTTATCGTCAATTTAATACACGGGCATTGTGTCAATTATGGAGCGTTTGTGTCTAAAAGGAAATAGCGGTCAGGAAATAGTTATCCCGAAGCTTCAACACAGCGCGCGGCAGTCTGTTATTTGTGTCAACGCTAATCGCGAGGGAAATAATTAGTTTAAAGGAAAGAGAAAAAAATGAAAGAGGCGTCAGAAGCGTTCGCTTTTAATAATTAGTCCTGATCGATAACGCGACTCCCGCGTGTCATTAATCGTAGTAATTAACAGTCGCCAGAGCCTGTTTTTCGCAGGTCGACCCACTTAACATGCGAAAATTAAATTAAGTCTCCCGAAGGCGTTACAATTCTCTCATTGCTGTTCGCTTCTTACTCTCACTAATTTTTTTTTTGACCGACTTTTCTTTAAGCATGTGCAAGACGAAGAAAACAAAATAATTTACATTTTTATTTTGCGCTTTCTGCTGTATTGTCACTGACAGTTTTAGAAATGCGGGGCCTTGAATCTTAAATCCTTCAAAAAGCGTGAGTGATTACAATTTACTTTAAATGGAAAAGCTGCCTCCCATCTTGGTCATCCTTGATTTATCGCGAATGAACCCTCGTCGAAACTCGGACTGGCAAGTTTGGTCACTATCATCGTCTCCGTGTACGGCATCCCTGCCAAAGTAAGGGTGGCCTTCTGGAAGCTAACGAAGGACGATGTTAAAGATCTATTACCAAGCGGAGGATACACGAGGCCTAATCCTCGTGTATCCTCCGCTTGCGTCTAATCCGAGGCGTCGGTACAACACGACGCTCGAATTAGATGCAACGGCCTACGTAAGTGCTTATTTAGGAATGTAGTACAATCGATGCGTCGGCACAAGTTTGACTCTAAAGTATTTTGATGGCGGAAAGTTAATCGACGGGCTCATGGGTCGGCCGCTTTCTACCGTACTGGTCAGTTCTTTTGTTCACACCATGGAAACCGAAACAAATCAACAAAAAATTATAAAATGATAAAAAAAAAAAAAGTTTCCATCTGACGTGCGAAAGCGACGTTGCCCGATGAAATACAGTTTCATGACCACCATTCGTTGGTCGAAAGAGAAACCGCTTTTTGAGTCGCCAGATGGCGCCGAATTCGGAAAAGGGTCAATTCTCGTGTAATATTAAATAATACTTAAATAATAATTAAAATAATATAATACGTTATGGGGTCGTTAACGTCGGTGCGATTGTGTGTACGCAGAGACTTGCGCGCTTACGCTTCATCGAGTCACGTGACACTCACGACGTAACTTCCGCTTTGCTACTTGTTACATAGCTTTTTTTCTGTTTTTTAGACATCCTTTTCTATAAGTTATGGGGACAATAATCACGTCACCTTTTGTGTCGATCGCCGAGCTGAATCACGCGATTGGCCGTGCGAGTGTCCCGCTAAAACCTACACGCCCGGACATTTTTCTTCCGGACAGTTTATGTACTACTCTCGTAATTAATCGAGAGCAAAGAAATTCCCCTCGGTGTATCTCTATATTATTTGTAGTGCCCGTGCCATTGCACTTTTGTATCTTAATCAGACCGCGCGGGCAGGAGCACGGAAGCGGTCAAGTAAAAGAGCAGGAACCCCCATCGGAGCTGGTCCCAATACTAACCTTTTTAAACGCGTACCCTTTAACCGCCTTGTGTAGACCCGCTTCTCGCTTAATATCACGCCGTTTAATAAATACCCCGGATGGTTCAAGACATGTTCGTGATTTTAGCCAACTAATTACCTTTGCATTGACTCAATCACACTGTGAAACCTGACCGCATTCAAATCTAATATTATGATCGCTCTGTGCGTATAGGCCGTTCGCCGCATTCGATCATATCAATTACGTGTCATTATATTAGACCTGCCACTTCGGTTTTAAGCCCCACGGAAGTTTCGGTACCGCAAGGCGCCACGTACAGCGGACGCCGTCGCATAAACCGACGCTCTCCTCGCCTTATCGCAGCGGTCCTTCCTCATGTCAAATTCTTTCCCTTAAAAAAAAAAAATACGATACAATACACGAATCAAGCGTTATTAATACCTGCGCTATAACTCGTGCCGCGTATCCGTGATGACCGGCCCGATAGCCGCCCTTGCGTAGAATTGGCTTCAAATTGGCTTTAGATTGACTTTGGATTGGCTCGAAGCTAGCATCTCGGGACTTAATTGCCACAGCACTGCAATCTTCGATACCGATGTATTCATTTATATATTATATCGGCGGGCCGGGTGATTAGACGACGCTGGCGTCACAGCGGCACATTGCGGCATGGCGGGAAATTTCGCTGCAGTGTCCAAAGGCGACAGTGGGGACGCCTAGTTTAAACGCTTTCTTTTTTTGTTTTTTTTTTTTACTTTAGTGGGTTTGTTTGTCACACTCTTCGGGGGTAGGTTTGGCACACTTCAAGAACGATTTGCGTACGAAGCCGTTGTATCGTCCGAGCATGTTGATAATCATTTCTAGCTCCGCCAACGGATAGTAGGAACGACAAAAATGGAAGAAAAAAAAAACGTGGTTGTTGTCCTTTTTTGCGTAAAGTAGGCTGTATATGAGTTAAGTGGATAACTGGCTAACGATTAAATAGGAGCTCCGGCGAACTCTTGTTAGTCGCCGATTTGCCTCAAAATTGGTTCAACACATTTACAAAGCCTTGGTATTCCAAAAATGTGTCTAGTATTAAGTAACTAAAGAATAACTGGCAAAAATAAAAACGCTTATAAACAAACTTTTTTTTTTACTTTGTTGTTAAGGTAGTATTTTTCAAAGTGTTCTGTGAAACCTTAAAACTAAATCGACGGAATCACACATCAAAGGTGGAAGGAGGTATCTTGGCTTAGTAAACAACGCACGCCATAAAAAAAAGATAAATAAAGAGCGTTCAGGAAATTAGATCAACGGAATTTTATCCCGGCTTTACGACTCTCCGCGTCTTTTTCTTTTTTTCGTTTTTTCTTGGGGGGGGGGGGGGGGAGGTTGGTTTTTTCAACAGTTTTTGAACCGGTTTTGAAATTCCTCCCGCTTTATACCGACGTATAAAAGTCTAAAAAAACTAAGGAAAAACAAAAGCTTGTCACTGTATATCTTGTTAATACTTTTGTTGTATATTTTAGGAAAAAAAAACTACGTTAGTTCGCACCTTTGTTCTTCCTCCTGTCGCAATCTAAGAGGAAAAATAAATAAAAGATCTAATAAAATTTCCGCTTTCTTCCTATCTCTGCCTGTCTCGCGAATTAGAAAGCGCCAAAGATCTTGTCTTTCTTACAAAAGAAAAAAAGCGAACATCGCTTCCTAGAAGGGGTCGTGTGAAGAGAAATTTCTCGCGGATTTCTCAAAGCGTCCCCCACACGAACTAGAGCAGCAAGCGCGCGGCTAATATACAACCATTTTCGTACCAACCGGGGGTGGGGGGGGGTTCAAGGGGGCGCTTGCCCCTCAGTTCTCGGAGGGGGGGGGGCAAGGCATGCGTTTTGCCCCCCCCCCCCCCTCTGAAACCGCCGCCACTGGACAGGACGAACACTGGCCGGCGGCGCTCGAGAGATACCAAGGGCACCGCCACCCGGTCCAGGTTGGGGGGGGGGGGAGGGGTGTTTCCCTCTCTCCTTTCACTCAAAAACAAGTTGGTACGCCACTGTATACGACATACAAAGGACAGCCTGCAGACACTCTCTACGGCGTGTTTTCTTCCTCGTATATGACGGTCGAGCTACATTGGTCTTCGCAGATATGTGCGCCATGTTTGCAGCGAACACTTTGTCTTATCTTGTGTGTGTGTGTGTAGTAGGAGCAGAGCGACGGCAGCTTTGTAACACTTCCTCTTTTCTCCTCCTCGAAGGAGACAGGAGAAGAGCGGGTGGCTTCTATATAGTGTAACCTGTTTCGCTATGGTGTATATGTTGTTGTTGTTGTTGTGTGTTGTTGTTTCGTGGTTTGCGTTTTTAGCAATTTTTTATTTGTCGTTTTACTAGTTATGGCACTGGGCCGGACCGTGAGCCAGCCCTTCGGTATTCACAGAGCGTATCGGATATGTATATACTTCGATAGTGAGGAGAACACTTCGGTAACACCAAACTTTTCAGATGGATTCACGTCGGATGACGTTTTTGGTGGGGGTATAACTAGGGTGTGTATTTTCCGGTTTTAACCGAAAAACACCGATAAAGATTCGTCGGTGACGAAAATACAAAATCGGTTATAACCGAAAAACACCGGTGGTTGGATATTTTCGCCCTGGTTAAAACCGAAAAACACCGGTCGTTGCATGTTTCCGACCTAACGAAACCCTTTCCCCGTAGATGTTCGTCAGACGTGTTACCTCGCCCTCCTTTCTGGGGGTCAAAAGCGTCTAGTTAACGCAGTGGAAGCTAAGCTCTCACACGCCTTTCCCCCATTGTGCCTCCCATGGCCCCCTTTTGTGGAAAAATTAACGCAGTGGAGGGTACGCTTTCACGTGCCCTTGCACCACGAAAGACTCGAGAACGAGACTAAAAAGCGTGACGCAAAAGCCTTAAGACCCACCGCACCATATATACGAGGAACGTTCGTAAACTTTGCATTATCGGCACAAAAAAATTGAAAAATAAAACCGGAATTATTCAGGCATCAACATGAGCGCGCGTCCCTCTTCTTTCCGCGCAATATAAACATCGCATGCTATAGTAGCTCGGAACGCCGCTAGGGAGACAAAACAAAGATGGCACCGCCCTTTTTTTTTTTGAATCGTTGTTCGCGGACAACATTTTAGTTTATGACACTTTGGTTAAATGGCACGGACGCTTCCAGTGCGGACAAATACTAGGAAAGCACTTCAAGGACGGCAACCAAGTGATTGCTCAAGTGGAGCGATTCCTGAAGACTCAACAACGTGGACTTCTATAACAATGGCCTCCGGCATGTGGTGCATCGCTGGAAAAAGTGGGTAACTTTTGGTGGCGAACATGTAGAGAAAGTCTCAACTCCTACTCGAGTTTGACTGCTGAATCTCTATTCCTTCGTGACAATAATACGAACTGTATGAACGCCCCTCGTGTATATGTATATATATATATATATATATATATATATATATATATATATATATATATATATATATAGTTTCACCGCCGCGGCGGTGTTTTTGCTTCTTTGTGGCGCCTCGTTCGGTCCCCATTGGCTGGCGTAAACGATACGCGTGATCGCAGCGGCATTGCGACAACCAATAGCGTTTTATTCTGCAAGTCTCAAGACACAAGTTTGCGACGAGATTTGACGACCCAAAAACGTATTCTACGCTATGACGATTTTGCTTTCAGATATACGCAACCAAAGTACCGCAGCATTTTAATTTTTCGTTTTAAATCTTCAGTGGAGCATAAAACGTCCGGATGCCTCGCGGTGAGCAGGGCCTTTTAAGCTCGTCAAACACAAAGTTGGGGCCGAAGTTGGAAGAGTGCATCGATGGGCCTATCGCGACGATGACTTCGCGCTTTTTTCGCCGACGTCCAACAGGCACGCTCCGCGAACTTTCGGCCCCAACTTTGTGCCCGATGAGTTTAAAGCCCCAGATGAGGTCTTGATAAAAAAAAAAAAAAGATTAGCAACGATTTTTGCCGTCACAGCCCCAGCGTGGAATGCAGAACTTAAAAGGCGGCCGTTTAAATTTCTCTTAGAAAAAAGGAAACAGTCGTTTCTCGGTGAGTCAGAGAGCACATTGTTTAGTCACTTGCAACTAGATCTAGCAACAACAAAAAATTACGTCACATGACCTGACGACGCGTGACACCATGGCTGGACACCGTAACGTCACGTGACGGCACGGTGTCACGTGTCTTAGCGCCACGATGTGCGTTCCCGGTGTCCCTGATTATCATGATGTCACTTGACGTCAATTACCCGCTAAATTTACCGGCTAAATGCACGGACGGCATGACGGACGGACAAATGTCTCGGATAGAGCGAGTTCCGGTGAATAGCCTGTTCCAAGGTTCTATACAAGCACCACGGGACAAGCGATTGTCCTCTGCTGCTTGTTCCTTTCCCCTCCCTCGATCCGTTCTTGGAGCTGTTCAACCACATCATGTACAACGAATACCAATTAGCCCAGTTTTTGAACTTATTACATTCCAAGCTTTAATACTCTATTTCGGACTAAGTGCTACGAATTCGTCTTCTACTCGAAGTGCCCGAACGCGAGCCCTCAGCTCGGACCACGGACCCCGCACAGTTCCTGATCGGGCCATGGTCGGGCTATCGCACCTGTAGTCCTACTCTTCCGGACCTTACCGGTCTTGTAAGTAACGTAAATATAGACCAACCGCTAAACGCATACGTATCTCGACAAAATGTTCTCTACCAATCGGAGACTTCCAAGAAGTTGCCTCTCGCGTCCTTCCTACCGGCTTCTATTAAACGTTCGCGTTGGCGTGCAGTTCCATATTCGGACGCGTATCTTCGTGCTGCAGCCGTAGATATGTGAACGGAGCCGCAGCCGGCAACGCAACGCGGTTTCGAACGTTGTTCAATCCACACTTCCGCCGTCGATTTCGGCTGCGCGTTTCCTTCCTGCTCCTCGATGGAATTCGGAGGAAGGTGCGACGGAAGGAAACTCCTCACTTCAGACTGGACGCTTTGCCCGGCTGCAGTGTGTGTGCAAAAGAGCGCCACACCCCTCGGCCACTTGCTGGCGGCAAAGAAATGGAAGCATTAAACGTGACACCGTGCGGGGCACCGAGCGAACCCGCCACCAAGTGGAGCTTAACCTGCCGTCCTTTTTCCGTATGGCAACCTCTATTTTATTTCGAATATCAATATGTATACGAATGTCTACGTATGTATTCCCGTACAAAAAACATATATGATCATATTAAGAATTGGGACAGTAAGGTAGCATACAGCCATGCTATTATACTATATATCGTCATATATGTCCATATATGGCCTTATTTTCTCAATCCTTGATATGGTGTGTGTTGTGTGTACGTTTATACAGCCGGAGGATAGTAAGCCCCAAGGACTGTCTGGTGCCTCGGGTGTAGATGAGCAATTTAGCCATTGCGGTACAACCGCTAGCCTGGGGCCTTTAACAGTGCACCACGCAGTATTCGCATGACTCCAACTAACTATAGGTGGCGCCAGTCATTTTCCAAAATGGCGGTTATAGTGAGGGTCGGAGATGCGTGCAGCTGTTGAGCCTGTCTAGTGTGCTGGCTTCACTGAGCGACACAAATTATTTCTGGTAATACGAGGAAGCTAGGGTGTTATGAGTGCAAGACACCTCTTTTCCCTGAACACAAAAACGGTGTTTAGCGTAATACTTACTCCAGGAGGCGCGTTTTAATTCTGGAGCGAAACCGAAACTAACCTCTATTTTGGATTTAATTTCTCGATATAGGTCTTAATTTCGGATTCTTTCATAACTCAAGATGTGTCTCACATCGTAATTATTTAGTTAGAGAAGTTGTTCGCGGAAACTTTATTTTCTGACATACATGTTCGATCCCGGCTGATAATTGTAGTTGTTGTAGTTGTTGAAAAAAATCAGTGCTGATATTTGTACGTCCACGCTGCCTTTTCTCGCTTAGATAATTGTCATGGGAAATAGTGAACTGCGGGCCTTTTATTGGGTTTTTGGGTATTTAGTTGATTAATTCGATTAAAAGTATTCCCAGCACAAGAATAAGAGAATAATTTCAATTTTTCCAATATGTCCACAAAACGTATAATTTAATAAACGTTGTTCCCACTGCAACAACCCAAAGAAGAAATGCGAGTTAGACAGCAGAACGTGTGTGCCTTTTTATAGCAACGCGTGACGCATGGGGCGTAATATTACATCCAGTGTTTGACTGTTCGTCCACCATTGATAACGATGTCAGAGTTTTTCCTATGCTAAAAAGAAAACAAAATTATACAGACAATTATACAATCGCGGCAATTAAACATTGCCGTGATTTGTATTAATAATCATAATACTAAAATTAAGACATTTTAGCACGTAATTTTTCAAGCTCTAATATAATTTGTTGCTTATGATCTAATTTCAAACGCGCGAACAAATATGACAATCAAAAGTGTGCTAATTATCATCACTGGTGCCAATTGCAGCATTTTGAATTACCAGGTAATAAAATAAAAATAGTCTAAAATCAATGAAAACATTCTAGCTAATGTGAGAAATCCATATAAAATTACATTAATTGTGGGTAAAGTATATTTTGCTATCAAAGTCGCGACTCGACAATCGGCAAAACGTCCAAAATCGCCGCCAATATCCTTCCAGACCAAACGCCCAAAAGCAACAAAACAAAAAAAGAATATAAATAAAAAAATACAACTTTTTTTTAAATTATTAATTTTTTCATAACATTTATTTACTTTCATTTTTACGCTCCGTCGCTTTGCCAATCAGCCTTTCCAGTTCGAAGGAACGCCTACCTGCTTGCACGTCTGCTCACTGCAGCATGTTTCGTTGGCGTTGAAAGCTGGTGAAACAGTAGTGAGTTTTAGTATTGCGTATAGGAGCGAACGCAAGCGCTGTGTGTTTGCGTTAGCTTTGCGTGTTCCACACTGCGCGTGCGCGGAGCCCAAAATGGCGGTCTTGGATGGCTCATGGCGATGAGGCGCACGCACAACGTGGGGCACGCAGCTCTAACGCAACACACACCGCTTGCGTTTGCTTCTGTGCGCAATACTAAAATTCTCAAGTAAGGTACAATCCCATACCGGCTGCAGCACTACGTTGGGACAGTGAAGAGTGTTGTTTGCATTCGAAAATGACAATTCGCGAGCCATGATCGCGAGCAGTTCCGCCGTGCCCCTGAGCAGGAGAATCGGGGGACCCTCACTAGAGCGCTTCCCGTTTCCGCCGCAGGAGGGCGAGCGTCGAGCTGGAGACGTGAATAGTGATACACGACCGCACGCCGGTACGATGCTCATCCAGATCGAAACGGGTGGGGATTGAACCTAGGATCCCTGGTTTAAGCAGCGCGAGCTCTTGCTCCACGTGCCCCCAACTAATGTGCTCTAGCCCACTCGGCCACCCATCCCCTTTGATGTTGTCAATATACGGAATTTCTGTGTGAGTTTCCCAACACGTATCGCACGAACTCTGCGCCTGCGTGTGATCGGAGTTTCCTCGGAGAGGTTATCGACGAGCATAAAGAATAACATTTTTCTGAACACCACAGTACTTTTGACGAGACTCTGCGATTCTGTGAAGAAAAAACCACAAACATCGACACGAATTTGTTGTTGCTTTGGTACTAGACTGTTGCGAGGTTAAGGAAAGCAGGACAAGCCTCCTACTCTTTTCAGTTTAGTAGAGCAAACTCTAGGGAGGAGGCGAGTGTAGATTAGGAAAACACCAATCATCGCGCGTGGAGAGCTTTGTGGGATGGGTTTCTCCTGCCATTCTTAACCTGTAGCAGGTTATAACTGTGCCGCTCTCTGTGACTTTGCGTATACCGAATCTAAATTCGACCCGAATACGCGCTAAAGATCTTTTCGAGCCCGTTTTCTTGTTCCTTTTCTTTTTGCGGTGACGACTCGATCTCGCCCTACGAGCCCCGAGTAATTATTTTCCTATTACAAGCGGGATCCATCATGGCGCCACGCCCCTTTTCTGCAACAAACTTCCCACTTTGGCTAAAACGGGGCGTACCGCGAGTCGCGATCTTTGATCACGTTTTTTTTAATGCGAATAGCATTCTTTGGATACTTCACGCACTTTTCGTCTATGTATCTATCTATCTATCTATCTATCTATCTGGCTATCTAACCTCTTACGCCGCGGGTCGATAAATAAATAAAAAAGACCGGCGCCGGCTGGGATTCGAACCGTTGACCCTTTGATCAGCAGGCAGACGCGCTAACCACAGAGCTATGAAGGCAGTCATTCACCGGACTCTAAACATTTGTTTATATCTTTACCATAGGATGCGCTTTACAGCGCTGTCACAGCTACCGGTGCGCGCGCGTTCCATGCACGAGGCTAGCTCACCCGCGCTCACCCTCTCTCTAGCTCACCCTCTCCCGCGCTCGGGAGACCTCTAGCTCAGCCTCACGAGAGCGGAATGAGCCCTCGTGCATGGAACGCGCGCGCACCGGTAGCTGTGACAGCGCTGTAAGCGCGTCCTATGGTAAAGATATAAACAACCGTTTAGAGTACCGTGTTGAGTTTGAGACTAGCTGAGACGCCAGAAAGTCTGGTCGGTACCATTTTGAGTGTTTGTGCGTATGGCGCGTGCTTTGCTCGCCTTCCTAAGTGACACAAACGCATTTGCTGGGCTGCGGAGATCGTGCGCAGGGCTGTGAAAGTGTCAACAAATTTAGAATCGCCTCAAGAGTGGGCTGGCGTATCTAGAGTGTGCCGGCCACCTGACGAACGCGCATAACTCCGCACCGTTTGATGCTATTCGCATTAACGTAGATAATCATTCCCAAAGGATGGGTTCTGCTGATTTTTGTCGGTTTTCTGCAGATAAGGTAAATACGCCGTGCACGATCGTAACCTCGAGATTTGTAGGGCACGCACGTTATCCAGACGTGGTGTGGGCAAGGACGGCCTTGTTTGTAAACAGCAGGTTGAAGAATATAAGTTAAATTCATAATCCCACCTCGCGCGATCAAATGATGACTTTCCCTTTTTATAACTCGTCCCGTGTTGATCATCAACATTTGGTAGGAGTTCCAAGCTCGGTAACAACGGCATTTCACTCACCCTTCCTTCCTCGTTCCGCACAAGAATGGAATCACCTGCCCGGTAGGATTGTTACCATCACTGACGTTAACATGTTCCGAAATGCTTCCTTCCGTTCCGTTGCATACGTGGAACGTTCTAGCGTCGCAAACGTGTATCGATACTCTGACGCCACTCTTCATCAGATAGTGTAACGAGTGCTATCTGTGTACACTTGATAGTTGTTCTCCGAGTTTCACGTATGCGTGACAGAATTTGCTATCCGCAATTTGTCTACTGGGAGCAGCTGCAGCGCGTGGCTGCACCGATATGCAATCAGTCACGTGACGTCGATTTCCCCGCTAAATTTAGCGTTGAAACTGAATTCGTGTATAGTTCACGTGGCATGAAGTCATGTGACATCATTTTCCCCGCTAAATTTAGCGGCTAAACTTAAAATGGCATTTAGGTCGCGGGACGTCAATTTGCCCGCTAAATCTAGCGGGGAAACTTAATTTGTGTATAAGTCATGTGACATAAAGTCGCGACATGCTTTCCCCGCTAAACTTTGTGGTGAAACTGAATTGACGTTGAGGTCACCTGACGTCAATTTTCTCACTAAATCTAGTGGGGAAACTAAATTTGTGCAGGCATGTGAAGTCATGTCAAGTGACGTCAATGTTCCCGCTAAATTTGGCAGGGAAACTCAATCTACGTATAGGTCACGTGACATGAAGTCACATTATATACTTTTCCCCGCTAAATTTATCGGGAAAACTAAAATGGCGTTGAGGTCACCTGACGTCAATTTTTCCGCTAATTCCAGCGGGAAAGTCAATCTGTGTATAGGTCACATGACGCGGTCATGTGACGTCATTTTCCCGCTAAATCCAGCGGGGAAATTGAATTGGTCGTTGAGGTTCACGTGACGTCACTTTTTCCCGCTAAATCCAGCGGGGAAACTGAATTTGTGTATAGGTCATGTGACGCGAAGTCATGTGACGTCATTTTTCCCGCTAAATTTAGCGGGGAAACTGAATTGGCGCTGAGGTCACCTGACGTCAATTTTTCCGCTAAATCTAGCGGGGAAAGTGAATTTGTGTATAGGTCACGTGACATGAAGTCATGTGACGTCATTTTCTCCGCTTAATTTAGCGGGGAAACTGAATTGGCGTTGAGGTCACGTGACGTCAATTTTTCCGCTAAATCTAGCGGGGAAAGTGAATTTGTGTATAGGTCACGTGACACGGTACGTCATGTGACGTCATTTTTCCCACTAAATTTAGCGGGGAAACTGTATTGGTGTTGAGGTCACGTGACGTCAATTTTTCCGCTAAATCTAGCGGGGAAAGTGAATTTGTGTATAGGTCACGTGACGCGGTCATGTGACGTCACTTTTCCCGCTAAATTCAGCGGGAAACTGAATTGGTGTTGAGGTCACGTGACGTCAATTTTTCCGCTAAATCTAGCGGGGAAAGTGAATTTGTGTATAGGTCACGTGACGCGGTCATGTGACGTCATTTTTCCCGCTAAATTCAGCGGGAAGCTGATTGGTGTTGAGGTCACGTGACGTCAATTTTCTCGCTAAATTTAGCGGGAAAGTGAATTTGTGTACAGGTCGTGACGCGGTCATGTGACGTCATTTTCCCGCTAAATCTAGCGGGAAACTGAATTGGCGTTGAGGTCACGTGACGTCAATTTTTCCGCTAAATCCAGCGGGAAAAGTGAATTTGTGTATAGGTCACGTGACGCGGTCATGTGACGTCATTTTCCCGCTAAATCCAGCGGGGAAACTGAATTGGTGTTGAGGTCACGTGACGTCAATTTTTCCGCTAAATCCAGCGGGGAAAGTGAATTTGTGTATAGGTCACGTGACGCGGTCATGTGACGTCATTTTTCCCGCTAAATCCAGCGTGGAAACTGAATTGGCGTTGAGGTCACGTGACGTCAATTTTTCCGCTAAATCCAGCGGGAAAAGGAATTTGTGTATAGGTCAGCGTGACGCGGGTCATGTGACGTCATTTCCTGCTAAATCCAGCGGGGCAACTGAATTGGCGTTGAGGTCACCTGACGTCAATTTTTCCGCTAAATCCAGCGGGGAAAGTGAATTTGTGTATGAGGTCACGTGACGCGGTCATGTGACGTCATTTTTCCCGCTAAATCCAGCGAGGAAACTGAATAGGTGTTGAGGTCACGTGACGTCAAGTATCCCGCTAAATCTTGCGGGGAAACCGAAGTCATGTGTCGTGAGAGGCCATGGCTTCACTTATCCGGCTTTACTTAATCCGGCTTCATTTATTCCGACTTCACTTAATCCGGCTTCACGAAATCCAGAGCAATTAGCCAAAGAACGCTTCACGTTGACATGCTCTACATGTCGAAAGTTTTCTTCAGCATTGTGGGTGTCGCGCTGGTCTGATGCTCGTGCACACACTGCCTCCTGAAACGCTAAGTTCGTGAGAAGGTAAAGTACAGATTACGACACAGTCATTCTTGACGGAAGCAAATGCGAATACACCTTTTCGGAAACTCCCAGGAGACCTTCCAAAGAGGGGAATTGTGGGACTGTTCGTATGTACGCTCATGCCGGCTCGAACGCTTCCTTTATCCTGGTAGCGGCACGATTCAATCTTTCTTACCATGAGGAACTCAAAACAAACAAAGAAATAAAGCGAACGGAAACGAAGGTCATCACATACTCTTGCTTTCCTTCTGCCGTCTCTGCATTCTAAAATCACTAACTGTTAAGGCTGAACCGGATTTTAGCGATTTTGCGAGCGACGAGACGAGCGACGGCGCAAGCGACGAGAGTCGGCGACGAGCGACGGAGATTTCTCACTGCCGCTCGTCGCGTCGCTCGGTTTTTGGATTTCTAGAAAACGTTGCTCATCGCCTTGGTCACTTGCTCCCGTCGCTTTCATGCAGTTCGCCTCGTCGCGCGACTGACCCAGATGACAGCGAAGCGGGTCGCCGTCACTTGTCTCGTCGCTCGCCAAATCGCTTACACGCGGTTTATAGTAAAACATTCCCATTTCAACACTCAGCACAACCGCACAACCTGGCGCCACCCTTAGAGCGATGTGAGAACCGTGGCGGCGTCACGCAAAGACGTGGTCCCCAAGCACACGTCCCGAATGCATATACACCTTTCCAGCGTTTACCACGTAGAGGGTAAAAATGCCGAGTCACTAGTCTGTGCACGCGTGCGCAACGTCTGCTGTCCCGCGAATGGAAAGCTACTGCGCAAGCGCAGAACCCGTTCCCCAGCCCAGTAGACAAAGAGGGCAGCAGCGCAGCAGACGATTCTAAGAAGGTCCACACACGTCTGCATGTACGGGCCGCTGGGCGCCGCCATCTAGCTGCCAGTATATGTAGATCTCTGATATCCAAACCTTACCAAGGCGTGCCCACGATTGCCAGACTGCATCCTTAACAAAGCGTTTTCGACCTACAGTGATCAGGCTAGCGTTAGAAGCTGCTTTCAAGCGTGTAGGCATCAAGCCTTTGCTGATCGCTACCATCCATACGAATAGATGTTTGGAGCCTGTTCGTTCGTTCGTTGTATCCCGACGTTCCGGGACATTTACCCTTGCGCCCTCTCTCTATCAGTTTTCAGGAAAATGCCGGGGAAAAATAAATTTCCCGAAGGAATGATAACCTTTTCCGGGTAGTTCGTCGCCATCTTGGATTGTGGAGCTTCCGGTATGGGGGAAAACATTGCTTTTCCTTCGCCACGCAACTGGAAGGTGTTCATGATTTTATCTCGACTGCCAATCCTTCTTGTTTTGGCTCTTCTATACTTTTTTTACTTATTCCAAGCTGTAGTGTTTTACTTTTTTTCGTCGCCCATACCGCATGTGTAAACTGCGATGACTGGGGACGACTGTAAATGAAAAAGCTATATAGATGTGATAATACAATAGCAATTCGTAATTACTAGTAACTAAAATCGAAAAACTTATGTTTTTTTTATTTTCTGGGTTTTATGGATTACCGTTGCAATATTTACAATAGCTTCCCACCATGATGAAGAATCGCACTATTTACGGGGATTGTGGTATGTCGCACTCATAGCGTAAGTCTAGACTTAAATTATGTTTTTTCTATAAACGTTTGTTATTCCCAAGCGAAAAAAGAAAACTTGCTTGATCTTGCTGACGACGACCAGGGGCAACTATTGTTAGTGAATGAGCTGGCACATGCTATGTATTCGTGTGACGTCGCGTGATGTCATGGGACCACATGACCGTGACGTCGCACGATGTTATAACGACACGCGAGCCCACGGTGTCACATGATCTCATGGCGTCACGGTGTCATGTGACATCAGGTGTCACGTGACTAACATTCACGTGACGTCACATGAGTGTGACGTCATATGACGTGCCGCACGTGACATCACATGACGTCAAGGGGTTACGTGACATTGCCCTGCCACGTGCTATCAGGGTGTCACATGAGGTCCTCATTGTCACGGTCCTTCGTAACGGTCCTTCGTGACGGTTTTCTATAGAATCCGGTTGATAAATAACGTTTGTGTGTCGAACGGCTGGCCGTCCCGCAATCCCGCCCGTGTCGTGGGAGCCGCTGCTGCCATAGCGGCAGTCACCCAGCGCACACCGGGCCTGGCAGGCCCGGAGTTTCCCGCAGACATCGAGGAGGATCATCGCGGGCTAGCCCAAATGCCTGCACCTGACGCCACGCTGCGTGTCTAAAAAACTGCATAGTTAAAGCGTTAGCTGGAGCACCAAAAAAAAAGCGCTGAAATAATAGAAAGTGTACCCCGAAACAAAGGAATAGAGAGAGGCGCATCCTTTTTTTCTCTTAGCGCGCAGCAAGCTGGCAGGAAGCCAGTTTTGACCCGCCTGACGGAACGATCCGAGGCAGCAAAATCCGGAGCAGGCCGGAAGTCCGGTGCGACCGCCTGACGGCCGCTGCTGGAGGTCGCCCGCCGCCGTCGCTTGCTTCACCGTCGACCCGTGGACCACGGCGAACCACACCAGCCTGAAATCGATCGGGGACCGATCGCGTGACCCGATGCGTGCGCCCGTCGTAGCGTCGCCCCCAAAATCCCGCTTCAGAACAGGGCGATACCGTGCCATGCAGGAGTCGCCTGACTGCTCTTCCTGCGTCTGATTGGTCCTCTCGGATAGCCCCCTGACGCGTCTGGTCAAAGTAGACGACAGTTTGCGCCCGCTTCGCGCAATACCCCTGTAGGGTTAGCCTCGACGAGGCGGTACGGAACCGCCGCGCGATTGCGAGTAATCTTATCGTCTGGCGACGTATCCCAGCTCCTGACTTGACGCGAGGTGCCGGGCACGGTGCTGTCGCTGATGCGTTGTAGCGAGAAGGGCAAGTGGGCATGGCCCAGTGCAGACGGTGAACGCCTCGCGTCCCCATCGCAGCTGGTGTTTGCAGATGCGCTCCACGAACCTTCACGCGGACCCTGAAGGGAGCAGTTGGAGATAATCCTGTGATCCAGTGCACCAGTGGCCTTAGTTGAAGGGCGGTCGTGCGTCCGGCGTCAGACTCGAGCTGCTAGTTGCCGCCTTTAGTTTTGCTTCCGGTCGGGTTGACCGGGAAGAGCAGAAACGGGTGGCACTGTACAGACTTCTGTCTTCCCCCATACGATAAAACCATATAGCCTATGAGGCACCCGCTATATAGCTTCAACTCAGCACGCTCTCAGCCGATTTATGGGAGCTGTGAACGCATGGGCGCCACCATAAAGGCCTGTTCACTAACATGTAGCGGAGCGCTACAAAGCGTAGCGCTTACACCGCTTGCTCAAGCGCGTGCTGACGGGTGCGCCCACCAGCTCGGTATCTCACCGTCCGGGAACTGTTGCTCATGGCCAGACGATGGGTGCAGCGCTGACGGCACGCGAGGTGAGCGCTACATTAGCGCTTCGCTGGCACGTGAGAACCGCACCTTAACCCGACCTTCAATTTTTGTTTCGTCTCATTTCGTTTACTTTGCTTCATCATTACCATAGCAGGCTGCAGGTTATTGCCGTTTTTGCGATTCTGTACCGTGTCTTTCTCCCTGAGCATTGGCCTTTGTGGAGGCTCATCAACGGCCGCCTCATGTATCTCAGTATCTCGGTAAGATAAGAGAAGGTCAGCAATGGCGGATGCTTAATCCGGCGCGTGTACAAAGCATCTATACAAAGGACACGGTGTTCGATGCGGACATGGTGACGGAATTATTCATGGACGCGCCTCAGGTATGTTTGAAACATGACTGCTCAATAGATATGTGAGTATTGAATATGTCGGCAGACAGGTTTTGCACCTTGGGCCGTATGACCACGGACAGGACCGAAAGTGTATGCAGACTGGATGGATGGATGGATGGATGTTAATGGCTATACCTTTCATACGGGCGGTAGCTTGCGCCACCCTAGCCTAAGTCTGGAAAGACAAACATATGACTGTCTTTTTGCGTGATGTTTTAGCAGTGTGTCCGCGACTTTAAGCCCATCAGATGACTCCGCGCCCGCGCGTCTCGCCCTGTCGCTCAAAAATGGCGCGTGACACTCACAAGGCATTGGATTGGCTTTGGTGGCTACGTAAGCGTCCGCCGTGGCGTTAAGTGAAGCGTGTGTATATATATATACCGACGCCGCGTCCCATGGCAGTTCAGCCTTTAAGGCGATGCGGTGTTATAAAACGTCAAAGCGCGGCGGCTGCATGCTGCGTGCCGCTTCCCCGATGCGAAGACTGAACCCGCCGAGCTGTCTTAGTGGCAGGGTGACTCGCCCTGGTATAGACCGTTTTATCCTGGGTAGCGCCATTTTGAATACTGTTGCGCCATCTGGCGAGTGTCAGGTTCCGCGGCCATGCTGAGTGGTTAGAAACGTCGGCGAAAGTGCTCTTCGGGTCGGCCGCTCCCGCGTTAAGGTCGGCTGGTTGGGTGCTGCAAAGTGATGGGTATCCGATGTACGGTGCGTCTTGTGTGCTTGTGTGCCGCGGATGGTGTTTTTCGAACTCATTGGGAACGTTCCTTACCTCACATTGCGGCATCCGCCAGTGCGGCGATGCCGAGAAAAGCAGACATACTGACGCGCCAACGATAGAAATCGGAGGAGAGTACACAAAATATTACATCAGTTTACAGCAATTTAAATTCCCTTCAGGTTTTTTATTCTTATTATTATTTTCGTTTTAGATGCAGTACATTGAGAATATTTTCGGTGTTTCGTATCGTCCACAACAATAAAATATAATGTGAACAAGGACGCGCGAAATACAAGAGGATTGGAAGAAACCATCTAAGGCAGCTCCCTGCGGCATGAAGATGTTTATAAAAGCTTTAATTGAGGATCCGGTGTCGACGAGCGTATCCGTTGTCTAAAACTGAAAACAGGAAGTCTAGACGGGCCCATTTCCGGAGCGAATCGATCAATGATTCAACGATTCGAAATTGATGCATGAACATAGGTTTTGCATACTAAATTGAAGCTGTTCTTCCCACTATGTCATACATACTAATTTACGGAATAAGAAGAACTGAGTCGCGTTGTGCAGGCGGTCGACGTAAGTTCATGGTCTCTTTGGAATCGCGATTAAGGAAAAGCGATAAGCTAATACCGGCGGCGGAAATGAGCAGTCAACTAATCGTTTTAGATTGTAAAATCGAGTCAATGTTACCACTGCAAAATATCAGTATTAGTATAAATTAAGTTACGGTGTGTTACAAACTGAAACAGCGATTCTCACGAGGACACTGTCTATCCACCTTGCGAGCGTAGCCTATATTCATTGACGATACAGCGGTAGAAAACGTATTTATTGCTTACGGACGCAACTCCACTGCCGCCGGAGGTATTGGTCATTGGAAAGCAATGGAGTTTCGAACATTGCAGCCGCACTGCCTTGTTGGATCCCGATGCTACGATACAGATGCCCTCCAGAAACATGCTGCGCTTTCGGTGGTTATTCGTGCAGCATATTTTATTTATTTATCTATTTATTTATTTATTTACAGAGGAGACTAACCTCTTACAATCACGAACAAGTAACATACAATGGCAAAAATAAAATAAATACTGTTAAATAAAAAGAACACACACAAACCCTTGAATGCTAAAAAATTTAGAATACTGAAAAAAAAACGTCCTACGTCTTCTGTAGTAAATGTTGAGAGCTTGAATAACGAATTCAGCTAGCGTTATTGTACGAGAGGAAAAAGTTAGAGTTTTTTTTTGTAATAAGCACGCAAAAATATTTCTTTGATCTTGTTACAATAATCTATTCTGGTTGAAATATAGTTTGGCAATTCAAGATATTTATGTTTATCGATTCTAGTTAGGTTACTAAATATAGAAAATAAAAACTTTAGACGAAATTTCTTTCTCCTTAAATCTAATAGTTCTTAACCGATCTCCTGTTTAATTTCTGTCACACTGGATGTTCTATTGTACTTTCCTGACACAAGCCTTGCAGCATGGTTTTGAATTTTTTTTTGTATTTTAATGGCAAGGTACGCTTGGTGCGGCCGGTCCCACAGAACACACGCATATTGAAGCATTGGTCTTACCAAGACCGATGCTTGAACTGAACGATGGTGTCCCGATGACGAGGAGATTGTTGTCACTGATTCCACTAGCCCTCATTACATCTGGATGTGAAATGAAATAGAGGTAGGAAACTTGTTTCTACAGGTTTCCTACCAAAGCACCCTCGAGCCAAGTGCCTCGACAGAAGGATGGTTTGCCAAAATTGGTGGACTAAGAAGATAAGCAGTTTATGATTCGTACTGTCCAATAATGGAGCAGTACGAAAGACCTGTTTTGAAACCAGTAGAAAACTCTGTCGTTCCGAAAATCTGAAGTGATCGGAGAAGTAGCGGTTACTTTTCTAAGTAAAGGTCAGTTACTTTTATTCGGAAGTAATCGAGTAACCTCACTGAATCCTTTATTGAGCAAAACGTGATTGTCATTGTAATCTATTACTTTTTTTCGAGTAGCCTGTACGAGACTGCGAGTCCCGACACAAAAGGTTGAACCAATGCTATCAGTCTATCCTTTCATCGAGCGTTCCCACCGAATTGCTTCCGCGCTCTCGGGGGACTTTTTCCGGAGAGGCGACACAGCGAAGGTTAGCCAGCGCATGCGATCGTTCACTCCTGAACTGAGAGTGCGGCGAAGGCTACGTGCTGCTCGGACCAATCGTACGTCTGTCTTCCGCCACCCAACCACGGGCCCGTACCACGCCCACGCACAGAGAGTGTGCGGTCACGTGATGAAAGGGAGGCGCTTCATTGGTCGGGAGGGCGCGTATAGCTCTTACCGCTATGTCACCTTAGGGTGAATGAAGTATATCTGTCCACTAAACGATCGTAACCAAAACCCAGAAAAGGCCGTCGCCAGCCTGTCGAGCAATTAGCCTTTTCCGGCCGGGGGAGGGGGGGGATATGTGCATGCGTAGTGGTAGCAGGCGCGACTGTCCGCTTTTTTCTGGCGGAGCTTACAGGGACAGTGTGAGCTGTCACTAGCAGTGCAGGAGCCCTGGGCAGCGCAGCGTTTTAATTGCGACACACCGCAAATTTGTTCCGCCATCGTTTGCAACAACGACACGGGCGCAATTACTCCATGGCTAAGTGTTTTTAGAGCGCAGCCTTTAGGCAGGGGTACGGAAACAAAAATTGAAATATTCAGATTTCGTTCGGAAAGGAGTCAAGCATGACGGATAATAACCGTAAATGATAATCGCACGTTTGTATTTTTAAACGACTGGCTATATTTTTCGTTCCAAACGGTGCGCTCGAGCAAGCGCTCGAAGAGAAGCGAACGGAGAGCGCGATGCGTCATGGGATATCCGGCGCAAACAAAAACAGAAAAAAAAGTTCCCCGCATTCGTGACGTAGCTAGGCTGGCGTGGTTATGAGCTTTGCCGTTGGTGGCGTTGTCAGCGTTGTGGTGGTGTCAATAGCGTCAACGCGTTACAACCGAGCCGTTCGAAGTACCCGTGGGGTGACGAGCGTGTGGCTGGCCCAAGGAGCACAGTAGTTTCCACAGCACTGTCAGCTTAGGGTGAACTGGGTGAGGAAAGCAACTTTTGTCCCAATTTTGAGCGACCGGCTGATCTTCTAGGGGGAGAATGGCTGTTTCTGGGTGCACAAACGAGGGTTCGGTACAATGCGCGATTTGTGAGTTGAGGAAACGCTTTGAAGAAAAATGTTGGATTCCAAAGAGGTGCGCTGCTCCGATGGAACTTGCTACGTCATGACTACGTAGTAATTTGCCCAACGTTGCTAGATCACTTCCCAAATTGGCTCCACAGGCATCCACCAGGTGCACATTGAAAGATCGATTTAATTAGCTTTAAAATTAGTTTTCTTGTGCCTTTCAACGAAAAGGACTGGTCAATCTATCTTTGAGGATTAATGCTAGCAAGTATGCAACACATTAAAGTTAAAAAATGAGCGCTGGAATTTCGTTTCCGTACCCCTTTAGGCACTCGTTCCCGTGTTTCGCGGCGTCGGCGTAACCGCGCGGATTGCATTATGGGACGTCACAGACCTATACACCAATTCAATTCCGCGCTGAATTTAGCGAAGAAACTGAATTGGTGTGTATGTCTGTGACGTCCGATAATGCAACACGACGCATTCAGTTTTCCCGCTGAATTTAGCGGTAAAACTGACGTCACATGACCTCAATGTCAACTCAGTTTCGCCGCTAAATTTAGCGGAGAATTGGATTGGTGTTGAGGTCAACGTGACGTCAATTTTTCCGCTAAATCTAGCAGGGAAACTGAATTTGTTCATAAGTCACGTGACACGAAGTCATGTGACGTCATTTTTCCCGCTAAATCTAGAGGGGAAACTGAGTTGATGTTGAGGTCACGTGGCGTCAATTTTCAAGCTAAATTTAGCGGGGAAACTGTGGGTGGAGGAAGGTTACGGAGGAGGGGAGGAGGAGAGGAGGTGGTGAGGGTACTAGGAGGAGGAGGAAGGCCATACCCTCCACTCCGTATCCTCCCCCTCCTCCTCAAAAGCTGCGCTCTAATTTCGCATTGCAGACATTTTTAAACGTCCGTAATGTTTTGTTCGTTTGTTTTGAAGTCCATTACAATTTACAAACGTTTCCTGCTTAGCCGATGGATGATGCCGAAATTTGCGGAAAAGGTTTATCTGATCTCAACTTCTGTGGTCCCTCCGCTGACGTGATTAAAGTCTGCCTCCCTCATTTGACTACTTTACACCGCTGCCTGCAACAGCGATGGAAATATATCATATTGAAAATGCTTTCAGCACACCAGCATTTAGCTCGAAACTGTTTTTCTATGAAAATCTAAAGCCTCCAACAAGATGTTAGGAAAACTCTGACTTCCATGGTGCCTTCTCTTCTCTGGGTAAATGATGGTAGTAACTTTCCAATGTGCAGCTCTGATGGACGCAGCTGAAATGTTGACATCCCTGTTTGTTTGTTCGTTTGTTTGTTTGTGTGCGTGTGTTTGTTCGATTGGTTGTTGGTGGTGTTGTGTTGGTTTGTTGAGTTGGGTTTTTAACGCGACAGCGTTAAGGAGCTCGTGTCTCAAATAGGCCGGCGTCGGTGGCGTGACGCGAAAATTCTAATTGGTTGATAGGGTCATGACGGCATAACCACATGACATCGCGCGGGAATTTCAAACAACCTACAACGTTCACGTAAAACGTGACGTCACCCGTAGAATGAAAGTGATTTAAACATTACTTGTAATGCGAATTAAAGGTCGCCGCATGTTTCAAATGATTTCACTTTATAAAGTAATTAATTTTCCTTAAAGGAAAATTTTAAAGAATAGACGATATGCGAAACCGCTTGGTGGTCTGGCAGCACTGTGCACGCGGCCATCTTGGTAGCGTCAAGTATCTTGAGTTTCGGTTTCTCAGCATTTCCAGGGCAAAGACTAAGTGCGATTCGGAAACTTCATTGTTTTCTGACTTCCGATCACCCAACGTGGACAAAGGACTAGGCCGTCACGCCTTTCCTCTCTGAGGACACTTTTAATTATTTGTTTCGATGCAAACACGCATGAAGTCGCTACTGATTAGCGGTAGACTCCTCCACGCCAATACATGCGACTGGAGGTTAGTTTTTCTTTTTTTTTTTTTGTTCTTTGTTGTTACTGGCGAAAGTTCTCTTTCGTGGAAAGCTCTGTGTTCTAGAGAAAACTGTGCCCTGGGAAATATTTTTCAGGCGTTGCGAAGAGCTTAAATTGGTTTCAGATAGGGCTGGGCATTTGATCGATTAACCTTCCGATTAATCGATTAAGGCTTTAATCGCGATCAAATTTTTTAACCGGTTAATCGGTTTTTTAATCGGTACTCAAAAAGAAGTCAACTGGACGCACGCATGGCTCTGTCCTGGACGACCTGCCCGAACTAGGGGTGACTCATGACCCCCCCCCCCCCTTAAGGAAAACGCTGTGTGGCGTGCATCCGGTCGTTCTGTCCTGAGCGGTTTTCTGTTCCCAGCCAGGCGCTATGAGTATGAGCAAGGTTCAATTCTCGCGCTCGCGAAGCGTCACGTGTTCGAGGATATACATTACAGTTCTACCGAGGCCAGACGAAGAAGGCGGGCCCGCAATCGATCCCTCTACGACCATGAAACTTCACGTGTTGAGGATCTTACACATCCTGCCCAGGCAAGACAAACAAGCAGAAAAACAAGCTGAGAAGCTAACAACGCCATGGTGACTTGTTCCAGTATTCGGCCCGTACAAATGGACGATTTCACAAGTATGAAAGGCAATCTTGCTGGAAAGTTGGGGCTTAAAGTAAACTCTATTGGTGAAGCTTTTAATTCGAAGGAAGTTCACTGCATCATCTGCAAAAACCAGTTTTCATACAGTGGAAGCGTACGTTCGCTTCAGTATCACCTACGAGCGAAGCACCCATGTACGCCGCTGCAGCAAGGACCATCCGCCAAAACGCAGACAACGATCAACGCCTTCTCGTCGAGGCCCCTTTCTCTGAAAAAAGAAGAAAGCATCGCCCAAGCCCTGACTTCTTGTCTTCCTGTCGGAGAATGTGGACAAACCTCTTTGTCTTCGGAGCTGGAGCAAAAATATGAGTCCGAATCGTTGAACTATATGTATCCTCAATTGTAAATGTCCTTTGCGCCTTTAAGTCTTTAAAGGCAAGACGAGTTGTTGCATTCTTTTTAATATAAATTTTATAAAAATCAACGCAACCGATTAATCGATTAATTAATCGACTAAAGGGTTACGATTAATCGGGTTAAAATTTTTAATCGACGCCTTCCCTGGTTAATAGCATTGACCTCAAGCATGAGTTGAGGGATGTTGAGCTATTAGCGGGCTGTGCAGGACGATTTTAACGTTGAAAGAATTTGCATCTTCTACTTTTGATATTGTTTATCTTGTCACAAAGGACAGCAAGCACATCTCCTTTCTTGCCGTGTTGCGATTCCGCCGCGTAATTGCGAAGCAAAAAGTAGAATATTTCCGGACCTCGCAGCGCAGCAGAGCTGGCGGCCATGAGAACCACGCGGCATTACGTCAATGGGGACTTGTAAAAAAATAGGAAGTTGTGCAAATACCTGCTCGATAGAAGGTAATTTTTCTAGAAATCTTGTCGTTCCAACATAAATATAAATGCGCAAAAAAAACTGGTATCATAGAAAAAAAACTTATTATACGGAGTTTTAGTGGCGCCATCTTTCCGAGGTCAACAAAAGCATCAGCTCTCTCTGCTACCTCGAACAGCCACCAGAAGCCGGAGGGGAACAGGGGTTCACTCTTAACGGCGTACCCTCTATGGCTACCTATAGACGAATGAAACTTCTATTTTAGAAGTTACGAGAGTCGTTCTTAAAGGTTTCATACATTTTCCGTTGCCTTAGAGGTTAAAACGGCGATTCTTTTTTTGTCTAGAATCACGTTTAGTGGTTACGCTGCGACTCTTGTGTTGTAACCTCTAAAATGTAACGTTGGACAAGAACGGGTAACCTCTACACGATTGACACGATTGTTTATTTTTGTTTCCTCCCAAAAAGAGAACTTAGAAAGGGAAAGGGGGAGGGAAGGGCCGACACGAGCAAGAGAGGAGGCATAATAAGAGGGGGAGTGAACCCAACCTTTTTAGTTCAACGAATTCCGAAACTATAGAGACGTAACCTCACGTGACCAGACTCCTTGGCGCCTTCACTGCCTTCACCGCGGCGCCGATCTTCGGTTTCGGAGGGATCGCGGTTGTGGCCGCGCGCGGCTGTTGTGCATGGTTTCGGATCGGAACTCGTCGTCGCTGCTGTTTCATCTGGATTACTCTAAGACGACAAATCTTCACAAGGTATGCTTGACGTTTGGCTAGTGAGAAAGATGTTATACTCGACGCAGGATTGAATCTGCATCACAGCTTCGGTTCAAGTTCCTATACCGAATGTTCTTTATATGCAGCTTGGTTTTGAGTCCGAGTTGAGGTTCCAAAGGCAAGTGTCTGCCCTCGTGGACGTCGGGATCAATGCAGTCAACATCTTTTCGGACATGCACGGAAAACGCTGTACCTTCTCTGACATTGAGCGACACCTGAAGCCAGCTGGAGCGAAGTACCTCTTGATCAACCAGGTACGGAAGGTTTCAAGACTCATTTTGTGCATTGTCTTGTGTGAGATTTCCGATAACAAGTTTAATACTTCTAATGTATATGATTTACGTAAGTAACAATAGAATGCCTTAGGTTGGCAAAATAGTGAGATTGAAACATTTATTACATACAGGCAGACAATGTCCCCTTGTAGTACTTTTAACGAGAGACAAAATCCACATATTGTCAGACCAATATTGATAAACGATCAGCACACCAATGATATGAAAAATTCCCCAAGCTTGGTGAGTTAATTTCTTTTTGTCTGTTCATACCGCAGGCAGAGGTGCCAGACAAACCCACTTTGTCTGTCCATCACATATACGCAACAGCTGAGAAGATTGTGATTTACGGCGGAAAACCAGGAGAACGTGTTCCACTGAGTGATCCGTGCACACTGGAGAAAGCCCTCGTGATCGCACTTGCGCAGCCGTTAATACTGCTCCAAAAACTGCTTTTGCCCAAGGACACTGCACTCCGAGGGTTAATGAACGGAAAACTGAAAGCATTGCTGGTTAAGCTGGGACAATGAAGACCTGTGTGACCTATGTCGAACATTACCATCGCATAAAAAGTTCATTCATTTTGGAACATTGTCGTGGACAGGGCGTTTCATTTTTTTGTAATTACTTTAAGGCTTTGACAATAAAGAGAGTAGTTCTCAACATTTGTTGCATTATTTAAGCTGCCCAAGCGCATACTTTTATGCGGGATGTTCATATTCGCCAATCAGCGAGCCTATGTAAGCGTAAAAATGACAAGGGTCACAGTCAACTTTAAATGAGGGCCGATTTTAGGGCGAGGGACGTGCTTCGTGTTTAATTTTGTTGCTAAAAGCTATATTCAAGGAGGGTCTCAAATTGGCGAAAATGACTTGCTGAAAAGTATACATAAGTAGATACTATATACAGAGCGTATTTTTTAATTCTTTACGGTATTTTTAAGAAAAGGAGGTATTGCTACGTGGATGCAGTCTTTGCCGCATTTTTGTGGGGCTCGGCGGACATTAGATGAGGGGATAAACGTCCCATTTTGTTGACTAATTAATCAAAATATGTTGATTAACTTTTGAATTAATGGCTCAATTGGCCATGTCGCAATTGCAGTCTTAACGGGACCAATTATTAAAGCCTGACCCAATTTAGACAGTTCACAAAAAAGAAATTACAACCTTTGAGATATTTGTCGTTTAAAAGTTTGCCTTCCTTGCTTGATTCAAAACCGCTCGCAGAAAGGCGCGCCTGATTATGGTGCGTAGAAGTGTGACGCAGTTTTATCGAGCCTCCTCGTAACTATCTCGACGGCGTGCCTTTGGTGGACGCGCCGGCGTCAAACTTAAATGATAGTGACGGAGGGACAGAAGTAACTACGTCACTTTCCCTGCAAGGTTTATAGTCAGTGAACAAAAGGTTAGGGCGTAAACAGGCACGAACTGAGTGGTGGTTAAACATTCGACTAAAAACTCCGAGACTGGGACGAGCAGGGACGGACTAATCACAAGCTCTCAAGTGAGTCCAAGTGACCTTGTGTTTGTCCGTCCCTTCTTGTCGCAGTCTCGGGGTTTTTTTTTTAGTCAAAAGGATTATAATCAGCTTGCAGTCTTTAATCCCATTGAAAGGCAAAGCAATACATGTG
>JAZHYW010008419.1:0-114225 GCA_037355805.1 Ixodes ricinus
AATTTTCCTGGTGGTCTTTTCGGTAGGGACGTATCGGAAAAACCGGGTGAAGTACCTGAAGAATGCTATGGTATTATTAAATTTATTTTTTTAAACTGACAGATAGTTATCACACTGAGGTAATATTAGAGAAAATAGGGGTTGTGTTCCAACTCGTTTTATAAGCTGACAATTTCCTGCTCCAACGGTAAGTTGACAGTTCTGTGTAAGCAATGCGTGCTTTTTGCAAGATAAAACATTATCCGGGTTCAATTAACCGCTATTTTGGCGTAAGAATTGCTAGTCGTTCGCTTAGCACAGACGATGGAGAACGTACATGAATATCTTAGCTAAAAGGGCAACTCCGGTTGATTTCGAATGTTTTGAGATAGTGAATAATTTTATTGTGAAAAGCACTCATTAACGATCTTACCTCATTTTATTGATAAAATTCAAATATGTTTAGTGAAATCGTGATGTAACCATAAGTGCAAAAGCAATACCGAAACTTCGGCGAAGGAAGCCTACAGTAAAACCTAATGTCAGAAGTGTGCGACACGCGTGTGGAATACTAGAAAGGAGGATAGAAGAGATGAAGGGGCCATCACCTGAGCCATGTAGCTCCCGCAATGTGGCTGATGTCCAAGCCCCCGAGTTGCAGATCTCGTGACCCAACACCAAGCTAAAACACCAAGCACGCTTTCGCACCGCCTTTAGGTATTGCCTGAAACAAATACGAAGAAAAAACCACTCTTAACTCTAGACATCACCTAGTCGGAAGTTCAGCGTTGGCGGTACTTCCGGTTAGAGCACCGCAGACGTTGTTGGCAACATAATAAAATCTTAAGTGGTATTACGTTATAATATTCGACGTACGGTCGCTCTAGGTGAAGTTAAAGAGAAACGAATGGTTTTCTCGGCTACCGAAATTGAGCCTGAGTTTTC
The DNA here is from genome assembly GCA_037355805.1 of Ixodes ricinus. NCBI lineage: Eukaryota > Metazoa > Arthropoda > Arachnida > Ixodida > Ixodidae > Ixodes > Ixodes ricinus. The sequence continues at coordinate 925 of JAZHYW010008419.1, forward strand.
CTTTAAGGCAGCGTCTGGAGTGCGTCAAGATTGGAACCATTCGATATTTTTATTAGTCTTATGAGTAAGGAGGAGCTGGCTATTACTCTGAAATTATTAAACTGAAGAAGCACGTGTAATAAAATAAAACAGATATTGCATGTGCACAGTACCGATACACTCATCACACATGCAATATCCGTCGATTATTAACGGTATTTTAAGACATTAGAATGCGCGGGAAATCTATTTTGATGTTAACTGTATCGGCATAAAGCAGCATTTGGTTTTTCATTTTACGCAAAAGTTGAGAAGCAAAGAAAAAAGACCCAGAATGTTCTGAAGATAATAATTTTAAAATATAGCAATTTTCAGGAATTTAGAATGACCTAATTTCACTAGGCAATATGAAAACGCTGCTCAAAAAGAAACGAGCGGGGGCTCTGGGCTAAGTTTCCAATCTTCAGCAGTACGGCAGTGGCAAGTCATTTTATAACCAAGTAACAAGTCGATAACGAGCGAATAAGAAATCTAAAACGTTTTATATCTTTCTGCGACAGCGTTCGCAGATCGTTTTGCTAGAGAATATAAGCCCCTCGCAAAACAAGATTATAATATAAGTTCATATTGTAGTCCGTATTAAACTAAGTGCGAACGTAGCAATAGTTACAATAATATTCTCCTTTCCTTCAGTAATAACATGGAGAAGCAGCCACGCGAAGCTCAGTAAGCAGGACCTCGAATCCGCATGACGCGTCTTTGCGCACTGATAGGTACGACCAGTACGATGAAGCAAATATACCACATAGTTTATAAAAGTCTCTTGATTGGACCTGTCGGCTTGTAGCATAGTGCTTTAGTCCATCGTAGGATGAGAAAGATTAGAGTTCACCTTTTGTTGAAAAATACACTTCTGTCTTCCAATAAGAAGTCAATTAAAGATTACGTTATTTCCCCTCCATAAGGTGGAAGTATAAGGAAAAAACACACACAAAAAAAAACAAGTCATATAAAGTACTCACCATCTTGCCTGTGCGCTCACTCTGTCGGATTCAGCAGCTTGACGGGCGGTTCTTGCCTTCAGTAGAAATGGCGGCCACGGTGGCTCAACTGCATAACATAAACGTCCAAAGAAATACCTGCAAAGTTGCCATGCGACACAAAATACGCTGGACCACATAACATGATATAAGTTTTCTTTTTGGTCAGCACCGAACAATAAAAAACGTGTGTTGGGGTGTGACTTGGTACATTTAATACTATTCAATTTTAGGTTCATTGCAGCATCAGGTTTTACTCTAGGTGCTCCAAATTATTTAGCATCATATTGATAAATTATGTTCGCTTATTTAAGTTCATATATTGTACAAGGTATAGGAGGAAACCCTGTTGTAGCATGCAGTTCATTATAAAGCGCAAAATGTGTGTTCAGTATCGCAAAACTGATCATCAATGTATTGTTCATGAATGATAGCTGTCTGAAAATAATAAAATTTAAATTAAAAAATACAAATGAGAAATTAAACTGATTTTGCGATGCCATTTGGTTCTTATTTTTTTATTTATTAAATATTGATGTATCATGTCTCAATTTCTGAGCCATGCATGGTTAGTAGTTCGCTATCTTTCTCTATTTTTGTGTATATAATGTATTTTATCCATCAATGTTCCAGCACAAAGACCTCAGGGTTGTTACTGGCCGCTGTACAATAAAGCCTAATTAGTTAATTGATTATCTTTATTAAATATTATATTGACTGATTGATTGGTTGATTGATTGACAATTTCGAATTGTTTCTTGAAATATTTCATTTCCCCGAGTTGTCTCAGCTGCAGTGTAGGCAATTGAACAAGCTGATTAAACAGGAAACGCCGACATGCCAATACAGTTCTCATCGTCTTCTTTGTTTTTTTTAATAATCTACAATGCTTCTTCTTTCTTGTCATCAGATAGTGCATTCCCCTCTTTTAAAAAAAATTGTACGCATCATTATAAAAGAAAAATAATAAGTACTGAAATGAACGAACTAAATTATTCCTGAGTGATATGATTATGGCGCAGTGTCCCCGAATCTATCTGGAGGTCTTTGTTCTCTGCAGCTTCGACGAAGGGGCTTCGTTGGCTGCGTTTGAGGTCCTTACTGCTCAACATCTCGTGCATTTGTCATTACCTGTTTTCCCGCCAAAGAAAAACTGTCTGGCTGGAATGTATCATCTGCTCGGAATCACAAAATCGCTGGGGACAGACCGTTCTGTTCCTCGGAAGTCGTCTGTGGCAGGACATCCAATGGAACTTTGGAGAGCTTACTGGCTTTCTAATTTTTGAAATCATTGAAGAGGAAGGAATTTGGTCCTCGGTGATTCAATATTTTCCGTGGTTTAGAATATCGTAAGTTACCTTTAGTGTGATGTCCTGGCAGTTTTAAACGAACAAAATCACCTGGTTGAAAGGCCGGCATGCGTGCACCCCTCTTGTCGTCCCTCTTGTCGTACTTAAGTGAGGCATGTTGCTGTTTTTCGTCTCGTTCTCTCCGATCAGTTATTGCTGCAACCGAATTGGTGGAGAAGTTTTTTGATCGACATCCGGCAATATTCATCTCCGTTCGGGAGTGTCTGTTGTGCAACAAATATACATGTGATACGCAAGTGGTTGAATAAGGCGTTGCACAGTGCGTTCCGATGCATTCACTTAGCGCTTCCCTTTAGGTTTCGTTGCTCAAGGAGTGCCAGCTCCTAAATCATTTTATAGCTCGGTTGAAGCTTTCAATCAAGCTTGCCTTGCCGTTTGCCTGCGGGTAGTATTCGCATGAAAAACTGACAAATACCACGTTCCGTAAGAAATCCTCTAACACTTGCCTAGAAAATTGGCTTCCGTGATCGGAAACGACCTCAGTCGGACACCCTTCACGGCCGAAGAGAGTCAACAGGAATATCATCACGGTGTCAAAACTTACCATACTAGCAAAAGCAATTTCATTCCAGCGTCTGAAATAATCAGTGTTGGGTAAAGTACATCTAAAAAGTACTTTAAGTAAAGTACAAAGTAAATGAGACATGATGTACTTTAAGTAAAGTATTAAGTACACTGGGTGCAATGTACTTGAAGTCAAGTACTGTAAATACAATGTACTTTCAAAGTAAAGTACAGGTATTTTAACACAATCTTTTCATGATGCCCTTCCAATCCCCTATATAGTGATTTTTTAACTGGTATGCATTGCGCGGGGCCCAGAGGTAATCAAGGGTGCATGGCCAATTTTCGAAAACAGCGGCGAATATTTGATAAAGTAAAGTGGCCACAGAGTAGTTATTTTCAGGAATGGAACCAAATTCAGAAGTCCATCTTCTGAATTTGGCGCCCCTGCACTGGATTGTTGCCCTCAAGGGGGCTACATGTACAAGGAGAGAACATAACGTCAGCCCAATAGCTTCCGAAAGCAATCTTCTCATTGAGGACTGTCCTCTCCTTAATGCAAAAAGAACAGTGAGTGTGCAAGCGCGCTGGTGATGATCAATCATAACGTGACACCTGAGATTGCAGTGCGGAAAAAATTGAGGAACTTTCAAATATAAGGAAAAGACAAAAGATAATGTCTCCAAACATTGTAACGTTCTTCTCTGTTGTCTTTTGCTTCGAATTGAAAATTTAATTGTTCCGCACCACAGTCTCACTTGCTACATTATGATTAATTTCGCTCCCTAATATTTTAAACCTCCTCGCTTGCTTAGACCGACCGAGAAGTAGCGACAGTTCAAAAAGCTACGGGAAAGCCGTTACCAGAACAAAATGGAGCGATGCCTCGTCTGCTCACGTTTCTGGCAAGAGTTAAATATCCCTCCCAGTTTTTCTTAGGAGTTCACAACGCATCATTTCGTGATACAAGTTTCAACAAAACCAAATTTGGGGAATGTACTTTAAAGTCGGGAATTGTACTTTCCTCGGAAAGTACCAGCAAAAAAATACTTTAAGTAAAGGTGCAAGTACATACTCGAGAATGTACTTCATGTATAGATACAAGTTTCCTAAACCTACTGAAGTAGAACTTTAATTACAAGTAGTTAAAGTACCTCCCAACACTGGAAATAATACATGTCGGTTAAAACAAAACGATGTCGCTGTGTCATTTTCTCGATTGGGCCAACAATGTCAATACCAATTTTCTCCCAGGGAGGCGCGGTGAGTGGTATGGGATGCAGAGGAGCAGAAAATGTCTCTGCAGATTTGTCAGCTGTCTGGGAGGTCAGACAACATCGATCTGGGTGTTCCACTTCGGCATCAATGACTGGCCGCCACTACTACTGTCTCAAACTTTGTTTTGTTCGTACTATGCCCAAGTCCGACTCGTGACTCAGGGCGATGGCCTTGATGGTCATCGTAAATGGGACGATAACCCGTTCTCCTCGTAGAAGTAAACCATCTGCCTCCGACAGCTCAGATTGCACTTGGTAGTATGGTAAGAATTTTGTACCTAGTTTAACTTTCAATGCCCATGAAGTAGAAACAAAATGCCTGACATTCTGAAGCACCGCATCTGCAGATGTTACAATCTGGATGTGCTCCTGGGAGATAGGATGTTGAGTCATGGCCGAAACGACATCTTCATCCAGGATATCAGGTGATGTGGCAGGTAATGATAGTCGGGAAAGAGCATCTGCGATTACGTTGCTCTAACCCTTCTTGTAGCTCCAAAAGAAGTTGTAGTTCAGTAGACGAGCTGTCCATCGAGCGATTCTGAGGGGACGGTGACCCGTGGCTTGAGAACTCAATAACGTGGTAAGTGCTTCATGGTTCGTGTAGATGGTGAATGATTTTCCCCATAGGTACTCATGTCAATTTTCTAGTGCCCAAACAGATAAGAGGGCTTCTCGCTCTACAACAGAGTATTAGCGTTCTGCGGTTGAAAGTGTTCGGTAAAGCAAATGAAACGGTTTGCTGCTGAGCCTACAGGCATGCCTGACACCTCTTTGGAAACTGCTGCTTCTGATACTATCTGGTGATATCCAGCCCAATCCCGGTCCGATGACCAAGGTCCAAAACGAAGAACCTTTACTAAGCATTCATGCAATTGTAACAAAAAATAATAAACTCGTCAATCTGCCCTAATAAGTCACGTAAAAAAACTCGACGAAAAGCAGGCGCAGACGGACAAACTTGTAACAAGTCTAGCTGCGCGAGTTGCAGACTTAGAGGCAGATATGACTACGGTAAAATCAAATCATATTTCGGTTCACAGTGAGGACGCCTACGCTGCAAAAACGGAGTCTCATCTGAAAAAAAAAATTTAGAAACACGCTGTGACGACGCAGTGAGACGAACATGCCGGTCTAACTTACTATTTTATGGTCTGGACGATAAGCAATCAGAAACTTGGTTTGAGTCACAGCAGATTATCTGAACTATGTGCGCAGAAAACCTTGGCATTGTGCAAGACGACTTCGCCTTCGACAAAGCACATCGTCTTGGCCAATTTGCCCCCAACAAACATAAGCCCATTATATCAAAGTTTTTTTTTCTAACATATACAGCTCATTCTTTCCGCCGGTGTTAAACTTATAAGCACTAATCTATCTGTTGGTGAAGATTTTTTGGTAAAGATAAGAACTGCCAGGAGGAACTGCTCGCGTATGTGAAACCCAAAAACTGTCGATTTTAGCTCCAATATGATAAGCTCTACGTAGATAACTCCTGTTTTGTTTATGATCACACTAACTAATGTGTAAGTGCCAAGGACAAATAGAAACCGAAGAATAAAACAAATGTTTCTTCCACCTCGTCTTCCTCGTCATCAAAATTCTACCCTTACTCTGTTCTATTAACGAAAATAAGAAGTGTGCTTCCTAAACACGATGCTTTGTGTTCTCCAATGGACTCAACGCAAGCTGCCATAGTTATTTAGCGGAAAAGTGACTCACCCCTGAGAGTCATGACTCTCAGGTTTTCCCCTCGTGTATGAATTACAGTTTGTATAGATATCATAGATATTGCAAGCGGGGCAAGGAGTACTGATTGCTGTGAACAACCGCCTGACGGTATCACGTGTGACTACTGCACCGGGCTTAGAAATAATTTAGTTAGTTCTTTCATCGCCTTCTTTTTAAACAGTCATTGACCTCTGCTACAGACCACCAGACAGAAGATTTGGGAAGTAATCCGTTACTTTTTAAAGTAATCTTGTAATTGTCACGTTACATTTTTCGGCAGTAATTTGTAATGTAACTCCGTTACCAATATTGCTAAAGGATTAATTTAATTACTCGTTACACATATTTAAAAATATGAAGATTATATAGAAACTCGAACAATAAAAAAGGCAATTCTGGAGCATAGATAGCAAGTTCAACAAATAGAAAACATCGTGAATAGAAAAAAAGCTTGAATGAAAACACGATTTTTTTTTATGACGGGTCACTAAAACCACTAAGAAAAACATTCAAGGTATTTACGAATGTGCGAAAACATAGATCAAGAATTTAGCGCCGATTAAGCGTTGTCTTCTTGATCTCCTACCGGAGGTAGACGCTGCTACAGAGCCCGCGCACACACTAGCTTGGACCCCAGAATACCAGGGATTATTTCAGTCCCCTTAAACTCGCGGGATGGCTTTTGTGATTACGCTTTCGCTGCCTTGTAAGCTTACAGGTCAACAGAATGCACCTACATGCTTTCTCTTAAATACAATATTTTATTTTTACAAACACTGTCATATGTGGGTGGTTGAGAAATGGAAAGCAGTGTAGCAGAACATTTTTGAAAACATCGAAACTCTTTATACTGTTCTCTTGATAAGCTTACGGGAAAATTATCGTGACAGTAAGTTTTAACGTGACCAGTAAAGTAATCCGTTACTTTTCAGCAAAAGTAGTTTGTAACTGCAATTCATTATATTTGAGGCTCGCTAATTAATTATTGTAATCCATTACATGTTTCCAGTAACAGGCACAAGGCTACGGGCGGCCCGTAAGCGCGCCGTCTGTGGCCTTTTCTCTAAAAGCACTCTATTTTTTAAGCCGCAATCTCTAAAGATTCTTGGTTACCGTGAATATTTTAGTCGTAAGCTTCGTCTTCCTTTTTATATCGGAGTTTCTATGCAAGTCTTCACAGGGCTTAATCGTTGAAAGAAATATTTTACGCGTGCAGTTTAAAGCTTAGTATTCTTAGCAATTCATTTTTAAACACTGTATTGGAGTACCCTAGCTATAGCATATGTGTTTGCGGGTTTTCATTAAGCATGTTTTAAAAACATTTTTGGGTTCTTCTTCCTATTTCGTTTTATCATTAATCGTCAGTTGTTAGTCAGCGCTCTATCTTGTCTCTCTCGTATATTCTTCCTTCTCGTATTTGCGCGTTTATTTCCACATAATGATCAACCAACTAGGCCACCAGATGATCGTGGGCACAAGTCTGTCTGTCAGTAATAATGCCTTTGTGCCTAAATTACAAGATTGTCTCATTGATATATCCTTAAAGTTTCCCAAAGCAAAGCTTACACTTTTAGATTTTAACTACCCCTCTATTGACTAGAACAAGTAAATAGCAAATGACAATGAATCAAAATATTTCATCAATATGTGCTGAGATTTCAACTTTACATAACTCATTACTTGTCCAGCTCGAATCACTAATAACAGCAGTTACATACTTGATTTTGCGTATATACGGATCCCAAAAAGTTTAACAACATTTCACTACTACCTGGGCTCAGCGACCACCTCATGGAATACTTTAGCTTCTTTGTTTCCCATTCAGCGCAAATGTGTTCTTCACAAGTAAAGTAAACAGTAAACAAAGCCGACTACGTTTCTATTAACACTGAACTAGAAGCATTTTATGTTTTTAAGGGAGGCGTTTCATAGCTACACAACTGAGGAAAACTGGTTCCGTTTTAAAAATAGATTATCATTCCTCGCCAATAAATACGTGCCACTTGTGAATAAAAAAACAGATAGTCGCAAACCTTGGTATACTAAACGAACAAAGTGACTAGGCAATAAAAGAAATATCATTCAAGCGTGCTAAACAGAAACCCTTAAACATAGAGGCGCGAAATAAATATGAAGAATGCGAAAAATTATATGGATACGACATTACAAAAGGCAAATCAAAATTTTACGGTACCGACTTATTACAAGTATTGGCCGAAAAACCCAAACAGTTGTGGAACGTAATCAATCCGAAGCCGTTCACCCCTATTGCACTAACCGATGATGAATGTCTAGTTCTCTCCGACGACGAGGGTGCTGATTTCTTAAACAAGTATTTCTGTTCCGTGTTCCCCAGCGAAATCTAAACAACATTACGGAGCTTCCTGCCCTTACTCATCCGCCTATGGAAAACATTAGCATCGACTATTCTGGGGTTATCAACGCCATTGAAACTCAGAAACTTTCCTGGAGTTCTGACGATGACATAATCAACTCAAAAATATTAAAAATACGAAGCACGCATCATGTGTGATTTTAAGCGTCATTTTTCGAGAATCTCTTTCGGCAGGTAATGTCCCTCATGACTGAGAAAATTGCAGTGACATCCCCATATATAAGTTCGGAAACCGAAATTCGCCCGTCAATTTTCGCCCTATATCACTAGCCAGCATTCCTTCAAAAATCTTGAAACATATAATATTTCTTTAATATTATAAGATATATCGAATCTAATAACCTTCTTACCATAAACCAACACAGATTCAAGAAAAAATTATAATGAGAAACCGAACTCCTTGAATTTGTACATAATATGCATTCTAATTCGGAACATAAACAACAAACTGACGATCTCCACCTTGATTTTTCGATAGGCTTCGACAGAGTACCTCATAACCACCTTATAAAAAAGTTCACGAGTTAAAATTGATCAGTTCGTCATTACTTGGAATTCTCAATTTCTTTCTGGTCGCTGTCAATATACCGTTGTTAATAACTCATGTATCATCCAAAACGAGCGTAACATCTGGCGTTCCTCAAGGAAGGGTGCTCGGACCACTTCATTCTTCAATCTACATCAATATCTTCCCTCCATGTGTTTCTTCCACAATCCGCCTTTTCGCAGACGCCTGCGTAATCAACCTTGCTACCTCGTGCACTAACGACAACTCGTCCCTTCCCCAGGCACGTAGCCAGGGGGGGGGGGGGGCGTGGGGCCCGGGCCCTCCCCTAAATCTTTCATTTTGCTGGGACCTCCTCTCCCCCTTCCCCTCATACAGCATTTTGTCGTGGGCGGGCCCCCTTCCCCCCCGAATCAAAATCCTGGCTACGTGCCTGCCCTTCCCACTGACTTGTCATCTATTGCACATTGGGGTAATAATTTGCAGACGTCACTAACCCAGATAAAAGTAAAGTACTCACCTTTTCTCGCACTTTGTCACCGTCTTCTTATAACTACAGTATTAAAGATACTAAACTCCATTCATACTCATCTTATATCGAATCTAATTATATAAAGACCAAATACCTTGGTCTTCATATAATAACCGATCAACATGAATCACCCACGTCAATCAGATTGTTGCCAAGGTGAACAGCACACTCGGTTTTCTGAAACGGAATTTAAGACTCCCCCTCCCTAAATTAAAACAAATGGCATATCTAAAATTAGTACGCCCAACGCTAAAATATGTTGCTTCCATGTGGTCTCCGTGGCAAATAATCTGAAGCATGTACTAGAAAGTATCCAAAAAAGATCGTTACGATTTATTTATTTCGATTACAGTTTTACACACGTGTGTCTGAACTGTGTAAACGAGCAAACCACTCTGAACCCACTTTAAGGCGGAAAATATTTCGTTTGACATTTTTTACAAGATATACCACCACAACCCAACAAATGGAAAAAAAAACTATTTCGTCCTCTTACTTCATTTTTTCCGAAATTAGATAACAGCCGTGAAATGCAACCCATTTATGCATCCAAAACTTTCTACACTAACTCTTCCAGACATTTCAAAATAATTGAAAGGAACACGTTGGCCAACAAAATAGTCGCAGCTAACATTATAGACGTATTTAAAAGAAATGTTATGGGAACTTTTAGAATCCACAATTTGATAGTATTTTGGAATATAAATGTGTTTGAACTTTTTGTTATCTTTTTTGTTTTGGTGATTATTTTTGCTTTTGTGTTCATGAGTGTATATGCTTTTCTTTTTTACCTACAAATATGAGCTGCCCGTCTCTTGTATAATGCCCTGTTTTAGGGCATTCAAGGTACTAATAAATAAATAAATTTGAGCTGATGATTTATACAGAGAAAGGTTTTGAGCAACTATTTCAACACGTTATTTCATAGGTACCTAAATGTAAAGGCACCTACTATATGTAACAAAATACTTTTAAAAATATAAAATTTGTTGCAATATTTTTTTTTTTTTCAAATAGGCAAAATTTAAAAAAATTGCATATCGAGATACATTTTTCTGAATACAAAGAGTATCTGAAATAGCAGCCGGGCTTTTTTTCAATCGACCGAAAAAGTCGAAAACATTTTAGGGTGGAAACAAGCTGGTGAAGGTTTAAAATTTTAGACAAAACCCCGAGACTGGGGCAAGAAAGGACAACCCAACACGAAGTCTCAAACACAGCAGAAGCTTTGTTTGAGACTTCGTGTTGTATGCTCGTTCGCTGGCGGCAATTGGCGTCGCAACCGCTTGCACTATGTTTGTGTACAGTGCCAAACAGCGTCCCATCGTTTGAAGACCGGTGGCTTCACTCTGTTTCCACAGGAGTTTACTTCTTCTTTTTTTACTTTTTTTCAGGTAAGTTCGCTTTTTGAAATTTTAGTAAAACAAATACACACCTGTGGAGTACGCTTCACAAAATTGTAGCGCGATTGGTAAAGAAACCAATTTTTTGCGGTCGATTTAAAGAGCCTGCCCGCTATTCGAGACATACTGTATAATTAGGCTCTGGGAGAATAACAAGCAATTGGCAGCAATTTTGAAATCAAAGTCCTATCAATTACTATAAAAAATAATACAGAAAACTCCACAGTGAGATAGGAGACGGAAGCAGAAAGCAATCCTGCCGTCTGGGAGTGGACGATATTTTTTACCGGAAATGTAGGAAGTCGCTCTTACTCAGTGGAAGAATTCATAATATATTAATCTTTTTTTTTATGGAGCATAGCGAGTTTAAGTTCGTGATATTGGAGGTGTGGGCCTTTTGATGTCAAAATGCAGTGTGCTGTATAGACCTGTTATTATTTGCTAGCGATTTTGTACACTCTATATATAATTAATTACATTTTCTGAAATCTATGAATTTCTTTTTTTAATTTCTACCAAGACACGTTTTTTGGCGTCATTGACTTCAAGTGACCATAAATGACAATAAGCATCAATATTTGATGAGCATCGACTTGGAATGGCTCTAAATGAATACAAGTGATATTTTTTGATAATTATGCGATTTGTTTTTGTTTTTTACACTTATGATCAGCTTCAAGTAGCTTTTGTTTGCTATTTGACTATTCTTTGAGCAGATTGACCTTAAATGGCTGCCAATGGCTATTGATGAAATAATTGACAATTGTCTATTTCGTTGTCTGTGAATGAGATAGGCTTCAACTAGTTATTATTGGCAATCAGCCTCCAGTTTTATTGAGCTATTTCTGTTTTCAAACTGGCGTAACTTCGCGTTACTATTGTTGACTATTAGAATTTTATTCTTACCAGATTGGCTTCAAATGGCTACTAATGGTTATTAGTCAGTATAATAGCGATTATCTGCTTGTTGACGGTTTATGAATGAGAATGGTTTCATGTGACTATTACTGGCTATAAAAGCGCCTATTTTTGATTAGATAGGCTTCAAATAGATACAAATGGCGATTAGTGCTTAGTTAAGAATAATTATGACCGATAACTTTTTATATTTACGAAATTGAATGATTTCAAGTGGCTATCGTTGGCTATTAGTATTTATTTTGGACCAAACTGACTTTAAATGGTTACTGATGGCTATCGATGAGATCAGTAATATATAATTTTGTGCTACTTGGGTGCTTAAAATGGGTATGGCTTCAAGCGGCTATTATTGGCTACATGCATCCAGTTTTAGATAAATTTTATTAAAATGGTTACAAATGGTTGTAGTCACTGTGTTGATAGTTGTTCGCGATTTTTGTGTTTACTAATAATGGCTCTAAGTGGCTATTGCCATCTACTAGCATCTATTTCTGATCAGATTGACTTCAAGTGGCAAAAAATGCCTCCTAGTGAATATAAATCACAATTCTGTGCTATTTTAGTGTTTTGTATGAGAATGTCTTCAAGTGGCTGTTATTGGCTATAAGCAGGTATTTTTATGAGATTGCAATAGAAATGGCTACATATGCGCTATTAGTAACAAGTATTGATAATTAGAAGCTATTTCTGTGTCACTACGTGGAACGACTTGAATTGACAATTATTGGCTATTACCATTTCATATTTACTTATACAGGTTTCAAATAAGTACTAATGGCTATGCTAGGTATATTTAACAAATATGTGCCATTTCAAAGTTTATGCATGACAATGGCCTCAATTCGCTATTACTGGGCATTAGGATCAATCTTTTAATTATGTAGGTCTGAAACGAGTGCATATAGCTATTAGTGATTAATACCGATAAATATGTGATAATTCTTTGTTTCGATATGGCAAGGACTTTAGTGGGATATTGTTGGCTTTTAGAGCCTAATCTTTACTATGTTGATTTCAAATGATTAGAAATGGCTATCGGTAAGCATTGTTAGGCAGTATCGTCAAAGATGGCCACTAAGAGTCATATCGGAACATTTTGCATTGTTTAGGGCTTCGACAGTGTCGTCGATACTAGGCCGTGGATATGCGTCCTTGTGTGTGACCTCGGTCAGCCGATGGTGATCTACGCAGAAGCGCAAGCTTCCCTCCTTTTTTTCCCAAGAACGACCGGCGCTGTCCGTGGACTGTTAGAAGGAAGGATTACTCCCGTGTCCAGCATTTCATCCGTTTTTGCGGTCACAACGTCGCGGCGGTTTGGAGGTAAGCGGCGCGGGCCTTCTATGTCTGGGCCTGCTGCACCAGTGTCGATCGAATGCGGCAGAACTGACGTTCTCCCCAAGTCCCAATCACGTTGAGAAATTATATCCTCGAAGTCAAGAAGCGTAGCTTCGATGCGTTTTTGATGATCACCCTAAAGGTGTTGTGATGCGGCAAGCTCATCTTGCAGCGAGGTGAGTGTCCATTTCTCTCTTATCGTCACAGAGCAGACGCAGTCTCGTGCCGACTGCACGCGCCTCTCGTCAAGTGAAGCAGTGGAGTACTCGCATTCAGGGTGGTCAAAAGCGTGCAGGGTTCTGAGACTTTTACCCTTGAATAAGGTGACCGGCTCTTCGGAATGGTTGATGACACATACTGGTAGCTTATCGGACATTGTCAAAGCGCTCCAGGGGACTTCAGTATTCGTTTTCGCGAGGCGATCCGGGCGAGGTTCGAAGGGCCCAGTACCGAACTCTGCAGTATTCGGTGAAATGGTCCCGAGAACGATGGTTGCGGTCCACGGTGGCAGTACCGACGTGACAGTAAGCTGAAATCTTTGGGTCTGGCCACACAAGTCTCTCTAATTGTCGTTCGAGTTTTCTCTCACTGAAGTCAACACGGAATCGGTGTTTTATTGAAAAGTCCAGTCCCAGGACGAACTCATGTAGGATGCCGGGAATAACAATGACAGGATGTCTCACCGAGAGATCTGCAACCTTAATGTTTAAGCTGCATGTTCCCCAAATTTCGAAGGCGGCGCCGTTAAGGCCAATGACTCCCTCTCGGTGAGTGAACTAAAGGTCAGGGTTGTCGCGCGAGAGCTCAAGCCACTTTTCGCCTCGTAAAATGGTCGCAGACGAACCAGAGTCAACAAACATGTTCATGAAAATTCCACCCACTTTCCCCCTCACTGTTACTTGGGGGTGCGGAAGAATTCCTGATTTCCATGTTTTACAAATGTACGGTTGTCACTTCGCAGTGGCGCACGCTGGACAGAGTTTGCACAAGATCTTGCGAGGTGGCCAGTACCGCCACACTGAAAACATCGTAGTCGCCTCCTATGAGTGTTTCCGCGGGGAAAGCTTTGACCGCGCTCCTGGAATTGACTCTGCGACTCGATGAGACTGTTCACTGTGGCGCGAAGGTCAGCCACGCTTCTGGTCAACGCCGCAATGGGATCGCCCGTGGGTCGCGTAGTGGCTTCTGAAGTGTTACCCACGGCGGCGCACAGTATTGGTGTCCCCGTAGTCGCAGACAGTTTCCCAATGGATGTTAGCCTTGAGGCTATCTCAATAGCTTTTTCAAATGTTGCAGAGTCAGTGGCGACGGCTTTGTCACGCACCTTGGATCGGAGACCCACAATGAACTGGTCCCGTATCATCGGGTCGCCCACCTGTTGTGGCATCTCTGGATAAGCCGGTCCAAAGAGGTCCACAAGGTCGTAGGCATAGACGTCTAGGGATTCCGTGGGTTGATGACCTCGGGACCAAAACTGTGCTGCAGACACAGCTCGCTGGCCCGCCGACGCCCAACGAAGTGTCAACGCCTTCACTAGTGCGAGAAAAGCAACCTTGTCTTGGTCGGGAAGATGCTCGGAGACGGGAAAGCCCCTTACTCGGAGGCGTTTCGGCAGGTACACCAACTTTTTGGCGTCATTCCATCCGTTGGCTGCCGCGCAAGTGGAGAGGAGCTTTACCCACGACTCAAAGCTTCCTCACCGGTGAAGACGTCCGGGAGAATCGGGTGTACAGGTTCGTTGGCCATCCCACCGCTGCCACCAACTGTAACGTGATGGCCAAGAAGTGACAGCGTTTGGTCTTAGGCTACCATTTTTATATCAATCCGCGTTCCCTTGGCACGCGCTCCCAGATCGCGCGTCTTCTTCTTCGCCGTGGCGATACCAGCGATCATCACAGATGTTTGAAACATAAAGATAGTTTTCCTACGACAAGCGGATGCATGCTATGCAGTTCAACAAAATGTCTTATATTTTGGTAAAGCTTGATTGCCTCCACCCATTAGTTTCTAGACTCTAGCAGGTAAATTACTATGTTAATTGTTTCGGTATACCTGATTATCTCATTAAGTTGTTTAAATATATATCGAGTGGTAATTAGACTGGATCGGACGAAATTTAGTCATTAGAAAATCAATGCTAAGCATTTAGCGCAATACTATCTCCAGAGCCGCCATTAAACACGCGAAGATTAAGCGGTAAATTTTGGAGGGTTAAAGTTTTCAGATATCATTTTTTTCTATTCATATTTTGAATTTTTGAAAGGTTGCATATCTGAGTTCCACTTCCTGGTATCTTGGTTACCTTCCTGATAATTGAAACCTTTTTTAAGTCAGTCATCTTACCGGATTTATGAAATGTATTTTAGTATCAGGACGTCGCTTTGAAAGAGACATTAACGAACGCCAGACGCCGCATATGGCCCAAAACGTAGTGATCAATGACATCCTATTGCCTGACCTAACTTGGAAGGTATAGCACATAGCGTGAAAAAAACTCCCTCGCACTTGCTCAAATAAATACATGTTAAGTAGCTAATGCAAAAAGGCGGCAAGCGAAAAGAGAGACAATGCCTTTTTCCTCAAGGTTGACCAGACGCCCCCGATTAGCGCACGAGAGACATTAGCGCCATAATTACGCCGGGAACCGATAATGTAGCCGGGCGCGTCAGACGCGCCGCCGATACTAATCCGGACAACCCAGCACGACTGCGGACTCTCCCGGGGGGGGGGGGGGGGCGCCATTAGCTCCAGATTCGAAGAGAGTGGGGCACGCGTCGACAAGACAGCCCACGAAGATCTCACTCGGCACGCACCAGCGTCTCGGGGCACAGCGCCTCCCCGCCCTTCCTGCGTTCGGCCTCCCTCTCTGTCGGGCGTAGTCTGGTTGCGTCTAATTCAAACGTACGCCAGCAAAGGACAGCCATTCCAAAAAAAAGGAAGGCAGCTGAGTGCATACAACACCACCTAGAATAATCAAAGCCCGTGCATTAGTATTTACTCGTCATCGCAATGAGATCGAGCGTAAACAAAATTGCAAGCCTGTTACTATCAACTCCGCACGTTGTTCGGCATCACTAATCGGCCAGAGCATCTAGGTCAGGGGTGCACAACTCAAAAGTGACGCAGGCCAAAAATTGTTTATTGGAAACTGCGCGGGCCGCACCTAGTGTGACAGATTACACCTTTTTGCTGCAGACAGGTTTTCAATATCCAGCATCATCGCACTGGTGGCCGTCTTCAGCACATCTTGCAGTGTCACGTCCGTCATAGAAGATCGAAGACGGTTCTTGTTGAGGGTCATCAGTGAGAACGTCTGCTCACAGACATCCGTGCTCCAAAAAAGTGATGCAAGCTTCAATGCGTGGTCCACAAGGTTTCCGTACTTGCTCCTGTCAAGGTTTCCGTAGAAGTCAAACAACTGAGACTCACGATGCAAACTCTTCAGTTCTGGCGAGCACTGGAGGTCGATGAGTTCTAGCTCCAGCGTCGGCCCTGTGTCTTCCGGTGCGACAGAAAACGGATCGCGGAACAAATCGTAGTTACTCTTCTCACTTTCGAATGCCTTGAATCTTTGCTGGAACTCGGAGAGCAGGTACTCAACTTGTGAAGCGGTCGTCGCAGCTACCGTCTTCCGATTTTCGCAGGTGGGAAAGAGCTTCTGGCAGGTTGGAAAGTGAAATATGCTTCCACCTCCAAGCTGCAATTCGAAGAGGCGCGGCTTTCCTTGGAACGCGAAGATCGCGCTCTCCATGCCCGAAATGAGATGGTCTTTTCCTTGGAGAGCTATGTTAATCGTGTTCAGATGGCTTGAAATATCGGCGAGGAATGCCAGATCCCACCGCCATTGTTCTTCCTCCAGCTCTGGTATGTGTTTCCCTTCCCCTAGAAAGAAAGCGATGATGTCGGATTTCAGCGCGACGAAGCGACTCAGAACATTCCCACGTCTTAGACAGCGAACGTCGGTGTGATACGGGATGTCCATGTGCTCACTCTCCCTTTATTTCAGGTACTCTTAAAATTTCCTGTGCTTCAATCCCCGAGCACGTATAAAGTTGACAACCGAAGTCACGACCTTCATCACATGGTCAAACTTCATCACTTTGGCACAGAGTGCTTCCGGGTGAAGCACACAGTAATATTGCTTCAGTTCTACACCACTGAACGCTTGAAGTAGGGCAACGGCTCTGTTTCTCTTTCCCATCATGGCTGGGGCTCCATCAGTGCAGACACCTGCGAGTTTTTCCCATGATAGCTTGAGCTTCTCGATGACGTCTTTGACCTCCTTGCTGACCTCTTCTCCCGTAGTCCGTCTGTGCATTGAGCAAAGCTCTGCCAGCTCCTGAGTCACTTCGACGTTTTCGTTCACACCACGGATGAAAACAAGCAGCTGTGCTGTGGCTTTGATCTCTGTGCTCTCATCCAAAGCAATAGAGTGGTAGACAAAATGACTGCAACTCCTCTCCAGCTGTTTCGATAGGTCGTCGGCAATGTCATGCACACGTCGTTGCACCGTCATTCTTGATAGGCTCAGGTTTTGGAAAACCAACTTCTTGTCCGGGCGCATCTCCTCAGAAGCAATCATAAGACATTCCTTGATGAAGTCGCCATTAGTAAACGAACGACCTGAACGAGCGATCTGTCGAGATATCTGAAAAGACGCCCGCGTGTCTGCTCCAGATGTATTCTTTGATTTCGTAAAAATGCTTTGCTCAGCAAGCGAATTCCGTTTTAAGTCCTCGGACCTTGTTTTTCTCTCGAATCCGAAAGAGCGCTGAAGTCGCGGGCATGTTTGGTCTCGTAGTGGCGTCGAACTTTGTATTCTTTAGGAGCCGCGAGAGATTCTCGACACACAAGACATAAGCACTTCGAAGCGTTCTCAATGAAAAAGTACCTCCATGTCCACTCCTGGTTGAATTTCCGGCCCTCCTGGTCGATTTTTCTCTTCTTTGGAAGTGCACTCATATTCCAAGCGTGACACGACTAGCTTTTCTCTATCTGCAACAAGCTGTCACTGATCATGTCCCAACAGGAGGGGAGAGGGCTGTAAACTCCGTGGAGAGAGGGAAGACGAAACGGGATGAAGAAGAACTGGAAGAAGGATAGGGGAGGGACGCTGTTAGGGGTCATAACAACGCACTGTATGGCTGTACAGGCTGTTGTATTGTTGTTTTTTGTGATCTAGTGGAGAGGGAATATTTGAACTGAGGATGCGGAGTTTCCCCCGGAAAAGAGGACTCTGAGAAAAGTAGGTCAACGGGTTCGAATGCTTTCTGCCAAGTAAACGGCCGCAGTGCATTGAATGACACGGTGAGCGTTTTCTGCGCTCAGCTGGGCCGCGGGCCGCAGGCCACACAGAAAGTGCCCGCGGGCCGCATGCGGCCCGCGGGCCGTATGTTGTGCACCCCTGATCTAAGTCTTTCTGGCACTACTGATTTTTCAGACCCTGGAAAATACGCAGGGGTTTGTTACAAAGAGCGATATTTTATATCTCTGGGGACCTCTGTCAAGAACGCTGGGTTTTACCTAGGCTTCGGTAGGATGGTGCGAACAATCCGTGCAAACAAATGTTCTCAATCTTACCGCGTGCTCGGAGATCTCCCCATGTGCTGTATACGCGCAGTGGGGGGCTCCTACATATATGCGTAAAGAGAAAACACAGCGGGGGGGGGGGGCATTATAGTTCTGCATTTTAAGTATCATTATAGTGTTTTGTTAAGTTAGTTTATAGTTGGAGAAAAGTGCGCAGTTACCGTAGCTTTGGGAAATCAGGGTCTTTCACGAAAGACTCATAATAGGGAGTTTTAGAATAACGTACGCAATTCTAGCGCACGCTAGCGCTTAATTTAGTGCTTGTATTAGTGCACGCGACGCAAGAAAGTTTTAGAATAGCGTTTCTCCGTCGCGACGCAAAAGCCCAAACAGCTCCCGGTTTCGACGCCACCAAGATACAGTAAGAATTTTTATTTTAAACACGAAATGCTGTAACTTTAGAAAAAACAAGTATGATTTTAGATTTGTTTAAACATAAGAATGCGACACGAGTGGTTGACCGGTCGTGTCCGCTTGCGTCACATCGGCAAGAGAGGTCTCGTGTACTGACCTTCGCACATCGTACCTTCGCCGAGAAATGTTCGCGTGTCGCAAGCATCAAGTTGCCGGTGATCGTTGCCAAACTGAGTACAATGACGTCCCGCATTGAAAATCTCAGTCTCGAAGATGCCACCGACGTCGCACTCACGACGCCGCCAAAGCAGCCGCCGACATAATCCTGGAAGCCGCTATTTTTTTTAACTGTGCTCGTCTTGGCTTTAGGCAACTTGTCATCACGAATCCTCCTTGGAGAAGCGCAAAGACTCTTTGAGTACGCACGCTATTTCCGAGAAATAGCGCACGCTAAAATTGTGCACGCAAAGCGCAAAACCTGATTTGCGTTCGGAGCATACGCAGTGGCGACGACGCTATTCTTTGCGTGCCCAAAACTTTACCTTGCGCTATTCTAAAACGCCCTATTATGTTTTTTTAGGAATAACTTAAATTAAAGAAATTAGTTATTTGGGATATTGTTTTAGACCGTAATTGACGTCAGTGTACAACATAAATTAATATACAAAAACACAGTCGCGTAAACACCACTGGCTCAATAAAAAGCAAACAATACCCCTTTAGGTGACAAAATCAATTATAGTTTTTAACCTGTCGTTTAAATACGTATAGCAGCTTTTAGAAGTCAGTAAACATTAATCTTTTACGCGCTACTCAACGGCAAAGTTGGTGCGTCTAATATAAAATTTTCTAACATAAAAACATTAACAAAAACTGCGTGCCTGCGAAGACATTAGATTGTGGCGCATCGTTGCTATGCCAACGTGACAATTACATTACGCGACGCTCTCAGATAAGCTATAAACGACTCACTCGCCGCGTCCATTGCGGAGAGAACCGCTGTTTCTAGTTGAGGTTTTAATAAAATAGCGCGGAGTAGAATTTTACTGTCTCATTTCCAACAACTCATGTGGCATAAATGGACAATGGAAATAACTCTATAATTGGAATATGACGGCTAAAAACTAAATTATAAATTAACTAGAGTATGTTAGGAAAGTAATCATTTGTTATTAAATTCCACAATGGTATACCTAAGTTTCTCGCAGTCTACGTCATCCTAAATGACGCTTTTGTTATTTGAAGGACGCATGTTTATTTTATTTTCAGTCATTAATGTGTCAACCCTTGATATATGCCCAGTAGGTAACTCAGACATGCTGTTCCGATTTATTTAGCAGCCGTTTGATTATTTAATGCAATTTTGTGGTAGTTCAGCTTCCGGCAGGAGGAAGAAGAAGCCTCCGAGCAACCCAGTTGCAGTTTCTTCGTAGCTCTCAAATATTTGCCAGTTCTAAGGTATTTCTCAAGGTTTGGGGGTACTCGTGCCCCCGAACCAGTCTTTTACTATCGAAGAAGGTTCAATGGAGCACCGCGAACCCTCCGCACTCCTCCGACCGACGTCTTCGGAACCCGATGAGATGGATACGTCGCTAGGCCTAACGACTGGGCCACAGAGTTCCAAGTCCGAAGACGTGCCTATGAATATGTCATCGAAGGGCCACCCGGCCGTCAACCTTCCAATTGACCCTGGACTACTGGACCTACTTGGAATCCCAGGAGATGAAATTGGGAAGCTGTTCATGTGCTTCTTGGCACAGCTCGCTGAAGAACGCCAGCAAAAAGCCAGACTGAGCAACACTAACGAAGCGGTGAGCTCAAAATTTTCTCAGGAGTTTCCAGCGCTGACCACACCAGAAATTTCGTCGAGCTCTCTTCCGAGCGAACGAATTGCCACGCCTCCAGGAACCGATCCTCCGTCAACAAATCCCGAGGACGACGGATGGTGCACGGTGACGAAACGCCGGCGCAAACGATTGCTGTCATCGGTCGAAAAAGAAGAAAACACAGCCACAGCTGCTCCAATGGAGAACGCGCGAAACAATAGAAAGACGACACAGACCATTGTTCTCAAACCTGTGTGCAAGGAAGAGGCTATGGCATTCAGGGTTCGAGACATTGTGAGCGCCGCTGAGAAGGCGGGAGTTACAAAAGACGACGATTTTAAGATCCAGTATCAGGCAAGGGCCAACACCATTGCACTTACTACGCAAGATGAAAAGACCGCAGAGAAGCTTCTTCAGCTTACAGAGGTGCAGAAAGGCGGCGATCAGTACGCGATTCGACCGTACAAGGCCATCGGGAGAGATCAGATTAGAGGCATCATTTACCTCCCAGGAGACAACCGCGACGAGACGCCAGAGACGCTGATGCAAGACATGAAATGTAAGACGTCCCGCATAGTCAGCGCACGACTGATCGGGAAAAGCAAAACCGTGGTACTAGTGACGTTTGAGAGTAACAAACTCCCCAAGACAGTAATCTTTTCCAACGCAATTCTAGGCGTGAAAGAGTACCTCCCGCGCCCCATCGTGTGCTTTAAATGCCACAGGCTTGGCCATAAGACCGATGTTTGCCCCCGGAAGGAGCAAAGGTGCGGCCACTGCGGGCAGGTGCACGATGAGGAAATGCAGAACTGTCAGCGGGAACCTAGATGCCACAACTGTGAAGGCAAGCACGTTGCTACCAGCAATGCCTGCCCGAAGCGCAAAATTCCGGAAAAAGAAAACCAGCGTTGAAGCCTCCGAAGGCGCAACCCAGGGACAGCTACGCAGCAGCTGCCTCGGCGAGCACAAGGGAACCCAACCCAGCAAGAGACATAAGCAGGACAGGCCTGCCTGCCTGGATGCCGGAATGGGCCAATCCGACACCACCACAAGCGCCACAAACATCTACGTTTAACGCCGAGAAGGAGGTCGACAAGCTACAAGCCGAAATGAAGATGGGTTTCAAGGCACTTTTCGAGGTCATCGGGGAACTCAGGAGAGAGATTGCCGAGCTGAAGCATGGCAAGTAACTCCGCAACCAGCGCTAGACGGATCGCCACGGAACTGACTCGGATCATCCAATGGAATTGTTGTACGTTTACGGCCAGAAGTGCGGAACTCAAATTACGATTTGAGATGCAGCCCCCGCCCGATGTGCTGCTACTCCAAGAAACAAGGACCCCGACCATGACACTACCGTGTTACAACTTCTACACGAACCCTACCATCGAGACGGCCCCTAGTATTCGGGAGAAGAACCCTGTAACTAAGAGGGGCTGGGCAGCCGTTGGTATCCTCCGACACATACCGCAAGCCCAACTGGATACGACAGCCCTCTGCTCAACTGACAGAGAAGTTGTCGCCGCGAGAATCAGGCGTGGACGAACCAAAATTACCGTGGCCTCTGTCTATCTCAGACCAGGAACCAAAGCGCTAGACGGGGAGATGATGCAATGGATCAAAGGGCTGATCAAACTAGCCGAAGTGGATCCCATCATTGTAGCAGGAGACTTTAATTCACCACACAGGTATTGGGGATATACGACCAACATGAGGAGGGGCAAAGATATTCTTGAAGCCATGAATACCGTGGGCCTCGAGCTGCTCAACGCACCCGGCGTCAAGACTAGGTTAGCCAAGCAGCGGAGGCAAAAGGACTCTACCCCGGACCTCTCTTGGGCCTCGAGATGTCTCGACCTTGAATGGACGCCATGGAGAGATAGCCTCGGCAGCGATCACTTCCCCCTGGAAATGAAGCTCAGACATGGCCAAGGGACAGGCTGTAAGGAAAAGAGACCGGTGGTAAAGTGGGACCGTTTCAGGGAGCTCCTTGAAGCGGAAGACGGTCAAGACGTCGAGATGAGCATACGCGAGGCACTCCGAGAAGCCAAGACGGAGATATTGGTGAAGCCCGATACCCCCACCCCTGACAACCACCTACTCAATCTCTGGGCTAGCCGGCTACAAGCGCTCCAGAGATACGGTAAAAAGAAAACACTACGGAACAAAATCAAGCTAAACCATGCAACGGCGAAGGCCAACAGGTACACGAAGGAACTGGGACGCACAAGATGGAGAACTCACTGCGACTCTTTCAACCAGCGCACCGGGCTTGGAAAGGCCTGGCGAACTTACCGGGGCCTCGACGGAAGGAAGCGCAGGAAAAGAAATGCGGCACAGAACCTCGCCCTTAAGCTAAACATAAGCGAGGAGGAGTTGGCAATCAAGGCCGGTGAACTTTTTTCCCCCAGGACGGAGCACCGACGACCCTCAGAGCAACGGCCGAGGACTTGGACACGCCCCTAGAAGCTGGGATGGAAGATCAGCTTGGCATGGGAGAACTCATAGACGCGCTCTTCACAACAAAGACCAACAGCGCCCCCGGCCCGGATGGGGTCACTTATCAAGCACTCAGAAATCTTCCGGAAGAAGCCACGAAAAGACTCCTGGACAAATATAATCAGGTCTGGGAATCGGGGAAGTTGCCGGAGGATTGGAAGCTGTCCTGGGTGACTCCGATACCCAAGCCCGGCAAGCCACTCGATCGAATTGAAAATCTGCGGCCGGTTTCCCTGACATCTAACGTCGGAAAGACGATGGAGAAGATTGTACTCAGGAGGATTCAGTGGTACTTGGAGAAGCACGAGTGCCTAGATCCCAGACAGACGGGCTTTCGGGAGGCAATGGGTACCCATGACAGCCTCAAACTTCTGTACGAAGAGGTTATGGCCGACAGGAATAAGCAAGATCCGCGACTTGTCGTTGCTCTCGACATCCGAAAGGCTTTTGACGCTGTCCCTCATTGGGCTGTCGCTAGAGGAGCCAAGGCATGCGGCATTCGAGGCAAGGCACTGAATTTCATAGAGGACTTTCTATGCAATAGAAACTTCCAGGTGAAAATAGGAGACACCAAAGGTCCCCTGACAGCGAACTGCAGAGGAGTACCGCAGGGGGCGGTGATATCGCCGATCCTCTTCAACATGGTGATGGCAGGTCTTCCGACAGGACTTCGTACGATTGAAGGACTAGGTTTCACCATCTACGCTGACGACGTGACGCTCTGGACCCGCGGCGGATCCTTAGGTGAGCAGGAATGGACGATGCAACGCGGCATAGAACAAGTCCTGGAGTATCTCAAGGAGTTCGGAATGGAAGCGTCCCCTGAGAAGACGCAATACATGGTAGTAGCCAGGCCCCGAGACCATCGGAAAGGAATCGCTAACTCGATACGACTCGAGATAAATGGGCAAGAGATTGGCAGAAAACAACAAATCAAAATCCTCGGAGTCACCTTCGAGGAAACGGCGAGAAGTACGAAATGGCTCCCAGAGATAGAGAAACACTGGGTTCAGGGCTTGAAACTCATTAGAAAAACAACCAACAAGTCATGGGGCGCCGACGAGAAGGCTCTTCGCATCCTGGCGGAAGCCCTGCTCACGTCGAGAGCTCTATATAGCTGCAACTGGCTAAATCTCACCCGCGGGCAGTGGAAGAAGCTAGAAAGATTGAATCACCGATCCATGAGGGTGATCACAGGCCTTCCCAACTTCACGCCACTCGAAGAGCTGAGGCAAGAAGCTCAGATGAGCCGTATTGAGGACAGAGCCGAGGTACAGAACATCGCTCAATTTCAACGACTGGAGCGGACCAGGCAAGGTCGTCGACTTCTAGAGGATTTGGGGTACGACATAGGGAACAAGCCCCCCTTGAAGAGCCCCTTCCACCGTGGCAAGATGAGGCAGTCACAGACCATCGGCCACTTCCTAAAGCCCTAAACGAAGGAAAGAGGGCAAAAGCTGCTAGACTACATGCAGCTTGGTGCGAGGAACATGGAAGGGGCGACGAGATACGCTATACCGACGCAGCAAGAACCGAGGGAGCCTCAGCAGCAGCATGGCACGACCCAAGAAGGAGCAAGGGGTGGGCCGAAGCGCTACCGGAGGGCACATCCGTCAAAGAAGCCGAGCTGAGGGCGATTCTTGCGGCGATCGAAGACATCCTGAGCATCTCAGTGACGGCAAGTAAAGCCAGAATTTTTACGGATTCTCAGGAGGCGATCATCGCGACCAGATGCAGCAGGCCCAAAGGCCGCACGACTATAAAGATAAAAAAGATGGCGACGGAGCTTCGAGAAAGGGGCACCGAGCTATACATAACGTGGCTTCCTGGACACAGTGGAATAGCCGGGAACGAGAGGGCACACAGGGCCGCAGTGGAGGCAGCACATTATAGCTCCACGCTTGGCCCGACCTCTCCATCCGGCAGGCACGAGACGGTAGATCCAGAGGAGCAGGCCGAACTCGCCAGGCAGGCGAGGAAGGCCTACCTCAGGGGCCTACTACCGTCACAAGAAGACGAGATACCAGCCGGCTACAGCCGATGGGCTGCCGTCCGGGTCCGTCGTATCAGGACCAAGACGGCGTGCACTCCAGCGAAACTGGCGAGCTTTGGCTTGCTGGAACCAGAAGAAGCAAAGTGCAAGACCTGCACGGGGAACAACATGGCGACACTCCAACACCTTCTTTGGAACTGCAAAGGTCTACATAGACACAGACAAAAAGCCCTCGAAGTCCTCCGTGAGGAAGACCGACCGAGGACGCTAGACGAATGGGCCCGACCCAGAGGCTCGCCACAACACCGCAAAGCGCTCCTCGACTCCCTGATGGATTACATCAGAAAATCGGGGACACATACCCTCATATAACCTCACCATATTCATCTTCATACCCCCCCCCCCCAAACCCAAATAACCCTATCCCTCCTGCTTAAGACCTACTCGGCCAAGGCAGGCGATCCTCTTCTCCATATTAAAGACGTTTCACTCTCTCTCTCTCTCTCAGCTTCCGGCACACATATTGGTGGCATATTGTTTTATTTATATCACAACCCGAGTTGTTGAATTCAATATAAGCAAATTTTCTTGCAATTATGGAAGCTTCTTCCGTGGGGCGTCTGAGTGAAACCATTACACTGCCAGTTTCACAAAATAGTATTAATTTATTTTGTGTACTTGAGGTTTTTATTGCTGAGAAATTTCCACTCTTTCCTAAAGAACGCAGTCTTCGCAACTTCGAAAACTAAATTTTCATTGAAGTTGTAAATCGTTTCAACCTAATCCTCTACAGCGGAAAACTCATTTATTACTCTCTTAGCAATTCAAAATAGAGGAAATAAACGTGCAATAAATATAGCTGGAATCGTACACGCGGCACACTTCATTATGTTTTTGTTTTTCACCTTATTGAATCAACGAAGATTTGGTTGTCATTTGTTAGAAAAGCCAGATTAGGAGAACCGGGTGGCGACCTTAGACACCCCGCACAAGATTCTTGATCCAGACGATCCAGCGTCTCAAAAAACTACTTTTTCTAGCATTTTCACGATAAAAAGAAAAGGTATCTTGTTGAGTACGACTCGAATTGGACATTCAGAGTAAGGCTAATGCATTCGATATAAGAGATTTAAATTAAATATATTCTAGAAAACTTTACACATTCCACCGCAGCCGCAGTCACGGGCGGCTCCCGCTCACTTTCTAACACGTATGGCCAAACCACACATGCGTCGCACTACGTCCGAGGAGCAAAGCGAAGCGCTGAACAGAGTAGCCAAAGTTCCACAAGGGCACGAATGCTAAAAACGGTGCTGGAACCCGACTTCTACACTCCAGAGGGCCTTTCCAGAACGCAGCAGCTACCCCTGTCAACCGCAGTACACTTTGTGTGGTCCTTTATTTGTATCACCTTCGTAGCTCTATGCCCCTCCTGATATACGGTGAAATTGTTTTCGCAGCGACACAATTTTGCAGAATTGAGCTGTACGCCCCAGCATTGGCTACGCAGTTGCGGCTTCTTTTCTGGTGAATAATAAAACTGTGTCACAGTGTAATTTTTGTATAAAACTATTTTTTTTTCTCATAAGGCGATGGTGGGTGCGTCTTGAATGCAAGAATGCGTGCAAACAACAAAATTTGCAGCCTGGTTTGTTTACTCGAAGCACCATTCTTGCACGTAAAATGTACGTAAAGGGTCGTCTAGGGATAACTCAGGTTGAGACATCACGTAACCACTGTCCACTGAATATGCGAACATGTAAGTCGCTATAAGTTGTGCATTGCTCACTTAGGTGTCGGTGTTTTATGCCTTTTTTCTAGGCAGTTTGAAAGTTTACGTAAATGAAACTAAAGCTATTAAGGTAGAACGTGTTATGTTCTTGTCAATAGCCAAGAACCTAACACATTCTACATTAATAGCTTCGGTTCAGTAAAGTTGAAATTTCAAACGACATAAAAATATAATATAACGCAACCTTTTCTTGTAACCATTCAAATTTTACATGACCATTAGGTTAAGTACGGCAAGCAGCATAGATTACAACGATACTTCAGGCAGTAATATTTTCACACGCAAGGAGAGCCCAGTTTCCGATGGCGATGATGCAAATTCCTCGACCGCGAAACGAGCTCTCTTGCGAATATTGTGAGATTAAAAAAATTATTCTTACTACCGTTTCCGCACGGACTTTACGCCACACCCTCCGAGAGGGCGTAAGATAGACTATATAAATAAGAAACAATCAAAAGTGGAAAAACGCGAAGTCTTCCAGATACTTCATTAGAACTTCTCGTTGTCCTGATTGACAGCCAGCGGCAAGCTCCGTCCGAACAGCTATCGATTTGAATGGCAAATTCAGCGGGCTCTACCCGAGATGTTGACTCGAGGGGGTGCGAGATGCCCAGGGCCTTAAATCGATGGCCGGCCGGGGGCCACCTGCCAAAGCCGGATAGACTACATGAAACGCCCCACGGTACTGTGTCCCGCCGTATTCCTCGGCGGCGTCCTATTGATCAGCTGTCAGTGATAAACAATGAAAGAAAAGCGACATGCGAAGGTCGCTCGTGGGCGGCTCGGGTCCGGCCCACTTTAGGCTGAGTGGCCATCAAGGAGAGTGGAAACAACAGTCGCCCACCTCATACATCGCCGTCCTCGTGGTGGAGGGTCTCCTTGACCTTGCTGGCTCGCTTCCCTCAATACACCGCCAAGGCGTTGGATCAAATGTCTTTCCTCTGCTTGTAAATCGTGGGATCAATCCAGAGCGTATCGGAGGTTGAACAGCGCTCAATGAAGCTGCCACATAAGCGTAGCCCGCGCATTTTGCATATTGATTGGTAAAGACTAAGGATGTCTGTCACGATGGGAGGGTTACGATCGTGTTTACTGTTATCCCCCCTAAGGGGAGGGAAGCGGCTCTAAAACAAGTAAAAGATTAGATATTTAAGTAGTTTTAAATATCGTAATTAACATATTTTACTTATTCCTTCTTTTGTCTTGACATCTGTAGTTAGAGGAATAGTATTAGAAGTTCGATGTTTTCTTCAGCCGAGGAGTAAGGATAAAGAAACTTTGGGTTTGAAGAAATCAAACACGAACACGACAAGAAGTAAAGATCATTTTTTGCGACTTTCAACAACGCAGAATTCTCACTGGGAAGCATAATTGTTGCTTCGAATTCAAAAACGATAGAATGTAGCAAACCTTGAAGGACATGGAGGCCCATGCTTGCATTTCAAGATATGAATTAGCATGTATTAACCGGTCAGCTGTTTCCATATCAAAGAGAATGTTATCGCAACACAAGGGCACGTCATATTGCGTAATAAGTTTCTAGTACGATTTGAGTCGCTCCTTTAATCGCCATAGTGCTGTTTCAGGAGTATTTATATAATCGGTGAATCAGCATACCATCTCCATCCTGCAGGTGCATATCGGCATGGGTTGGTACCCCGATACTATGGATTCCTTTTAAAAGCTTGCGCTTTGTTGAAAGCTCCGGACTTCCCGCCAAATATAACGGACACAAAACACCATACAAAATTTAATACCGCAATGTCACAGCACGATTTCTGCGTTTGGTTGGATTACGACCCAACAAGGAAATAAGACGAAATTGATGAATATATTTAGGTTGCGTTTTCAGCGAACTTTGATTGCCTCGTCGGCTTCAAACGCGCTCGTTACGCTCCGACGTATCGAATGACTTGCAAGCTCTATGGCGTCAGCTGTTTCGCCATTGTGCTGTAGTTCCGACCTTGTAACAATCAGCAGGTGAGATTCAAAGGGCGGCCTAAAAGATTTTTCATTCTAAAGGCGGTTTAATTTCTCTCAAACGCAAGTCAATTTAATCCGCTGAGCGGCGTCATTTAGACAGATGTCCCCTCATGACCAATCTTCCTGTCCCCAGTCGCAATCTGGAGATTTCGCATGTAATTAGGAGTTCACATGCTTCTCAGACTCCTCTGATAACTTGTCGATAACTTTCGTGTCACCAGCGCAAAGTGGGGAAACCATAGTGGCGGGCGTTTGCGCAAAATCCCCAATGCTTACCTAATGAATGTAATCCACGTTTATTCAACCCCAGGCATTCAACAAATTATAGCGCACGCAAGGAGGATATCAGCACGCTGAAGTGAATGCTCTGATGACCTGCAAAATCGAGGACGTCGTCAAATGCGGGCGCAATTAAGCACCACGTGTTCTTTTTTTAATTAAGTTTTGCGAAACGGAGATGAAACGGACTTACGGAATGTGCTAAGCATGTTTGTGCGAAAGGCGTCTCGCTCAGCTTTCGAGAACGGAACAAGAGAGCTGATTATCTACTTGCCTGTACATAGCTGTCTGCAGTTAATACTCCCTAACTCATATGAAAGGACGCTTATCTAACGCAATAAACAATTCGTCACTGCGGCGTTTTATTGAAGCTGCCTGGACAGCTCCGCTCGCCTCTCACGCTACTAATCCGCTGGAGCGACTAACGCATTTATAAAGACCGTCACATTTTACCATTATTGCCATATTTAAAGGACACATCTCTTTCTAACGAAACCGCCAATCCCGGAAATTATGTGTTTCCTATTGTTCGTCCAACCGTGTCCATGTATCTATTGCCAACTTTAGCGAGGAAATTGACTTCACGTGCACTACACGCTAAATCATTTTTTTCCTCAATATTTAGCGGGAAAATTGATGTCATGTTCACGAGGCCTACAGTCCATTCATTTTTCCACGTCACAATTTAGCAAAATTTTCGATATTACGTTACATATACGCCAATGTAGTTTATCCGCTATATTTAGTGGGTAAATTGTTGCCACGTCACCTGAAATCACGAGCCCTAATGTTTAGTTTTTCTCTATATTTACCGGAAAAAACGAATGACATGTGGAAATTGAACCATGTCGAAAACGGACGTTACAATCGGCATAGTTTTCCTTTTTTCTTTCTATCGTCTAAAGTCCCCTCCCCTCCCCCCCCCCCCCCCACAAAAAAAAAAATCGATATTATCTATGTTCTATTAATTCAAAACAAAACAATATATTTCATTTGTCACGGGCGTAGAAAATAGTCTTGATTAGTCGATTGTAAGATCCGTTTTGAGATAAGGGACCCTTTCTCTACCATATCGCACCGAGTTTCTGAAACCATTCTACCTCGCTATTTATACGTCACATTTCTCATCCAAGGGTTGAGGAAGGTGTGTCCATACAGCGTAAGTAAATTTCTCGAGGTTCCGCATTTGATCCTTGACGGTGAGACTTCTAAAGTGCGCGCTACCCACTGCGGGCCCGCAAATACTAGCGAATACAATGATCATTAAAAAGCTACCCCCCTCTCCCCCCCCCCCCCAGGAGGTTTGGTCGTGTTTGTTTTTTCTACCGTCCTATACCTTGTACACATAGCCAATGGTAACGCTGTAATTTATAAGTCTCCTACAACCGCCCAGCCTGGCGCACAAATTGAACGCGAGTATGATGTGAGCTTTCTTACGTGGGGACTAGTGTTCAATTTGTGAGAAAAAAAGTCGGTGCGCGAAGAACGCTGTTGCAGTAAAATTGTCCATTTTATGCTCCGAGCAATCTTGTTGTAGAGGGTCTCAAGACCATAGCACTAAATTTTCGCTTTCATAAGGTTTGGGTCTGGGCCAACTTTATTGCGGTTCAAGATTTACACTTTTAATGTAAACGTTAGACATTTGGGGCGAGTTGGGAGGTCGCAAAGGCATGTAACTCACGCAAAGCTATTTTTTTAAACGTCTGAAGCAAGACTAATTTATTGTAATAAAGAGTTTCAAGTAAAGCTGTTATAACAAATTTGATACCTGAATTCAATAATATAACTACGTGGATCATCATTGTATAAATAATATGATCGCTGCAATATCATCGCCACAAAAACATAACAATAAAAAACGCTGACCATCCTCTTTTGAGTGTTGATCAGTTACAGATTTTTAATTTGACACAATAATATTTTCAGGGAAAATTAGATTGCGGAATAGTAAATTTCGCCCCGACACTTTCATATTACAGAATTTTGATTGACGTTTGTTAAGTTTGTGATAAAACACACTCAATTCTCAAGTACGGTTCTATGATGTGAAATCCTCCCACAAAAATTTGATACTATACAAATCAAACGAATAATTTTTTATTAATTTTCCCTTCTCGCAAATAGATTTTTTAGCTGATTTTAACGTCGGTTTCAGGATAGGGCACCCTCTGTACCTCATCGGACCGAGTTCCCAAAATCATTCTACCTTCATATTGTCGCGGGCGTCGAGGTCGGCGTAACAGCAGAGTCGAACGCTTAGGCAAGACTGACTCCGGCTCTCCCCGCGGGGCCCTTTTGTACACGCGTGGACTTCTGGAACAATCCGCCTCGAACATTCGGAGCGTAGAACATTCTAACCTAGAACAAGCTACACGGTTCTCGAAATTGCCAGTAATCTAAATTGAAAGAATAAATAAACGACGCGGCGCTACTGGGACTCGAACCCGGGGCTACCGCACGAGAGTCAAGTGCGGTAACCACTCGGCCACCGATGCGCGTGGTAGTAGTTCTACATCACATTTTACCCCATTAGATGCTGCCAAAATAAATCAACAAGAATCCGCTATCATCTTAAAGTTCCATGATGTCACCCACATACAGCCTTGACTGGATAGTTGGTTTTCTTTAATTATAGACATAGAAAAGTAGCTAACAATTTGCATTGGCTCTGTATCGCCAGAAAAAAATCTATGTGGACGTGAAGGACTTTTATCTTGTTTGATCTAGTCGGTTTGATTTTGACCTTGAATCTTGTTAATTTTACATTTTCGGTCGATTTATATTTTTCACTCCGGCGATTGCCACAAGGTACAGAATCTGATAACACGCAATACCTGTGAACCCCTTAAGAGGGGTTGGGAATCGTTGACCAAAATACATTTCGTTATATATTTTTCTGTTTAAAGCAATAACTACTATTGAAAGCTGCGAAGAAACCTGTAGGACTTAAAAGCGCCAAAAATCGCCGAAAAACACGGAGCACTGAAAGACACATACATCACGGACTGGCGACTAACGACCTAATATATTTGTGATATCTGGTAGAACACCACCGCTACCCAGATAGGTAGTACTAGAGTTGTAATTGTCTGTAGTTACTGATATTAAAAAAATCTATGGAAGACATTAACCACGTTATGTTAATAATCTTGAATCACTCGACCTGTAATATAATAATAGAAAATACAGTTCCTGTCAAATACAGAGAGTCGACCTTCTGTGCAGCAACTGTACCGCTGTTGTTTGTCGTGGTCAGCTTCTTTACACCCTCAGTCTACCCTCAATACAAACAATATAACCATGCCATGCAAGAAAGGACAAATATACATCCAAGTGCAGAAGTGAATCGTAGGCGTTGACGTTGAGCCAAACATAACCCGTAACCCGTAGTGAAACACGCACCGACAGCTCCCCTCGATCAGGCTTGCAAGCACGTGATACAAATGGAGGGTAAGTATTGCAATGTTTTTTAAACCCTTCATTTCATTCAATGCACATTTGCCATCATGTCATGTTAGATAATACTTACAACTACAACATTGTAAAACAAAATTGCTAAATATTTGTTTCAATTTGATGGATAAAACATTTCACATCCCTACCGAAAAATCCGGTATAACTCTTCACTATCCGGAATAGAGCCGGAAATTTGTTTCCGGAAACCCAAAATGCAGATTGCAGACAAAGGAATAATTTCTGAAATCCTAGAATCCAGATAGAGTCAAGATATAATCAGATAGATTTCCGGCTCCATAATCCAGATAGCGAAAACTTATACTGGAGTTTTTGGTATGGATGTGAGGATTACATCAATGCTACAATAATTATGTTTTAATAGTATGCGTAGAATACGCAAGCCACACAAATGTACAAACCATTTAGATGCTGGCAAACAGCGTGGACTTGGGCTTCACTGTCTGACCTAAAGTATGTTTTGTCGGTGGCTGCATATTGCGGGCGCCTACGTAGCCGTGTCGAGTTAGCTCGCCGGCGCCGAGAGCGATGAACGTGCGATAATGAGCTCCGACGGAGCGGCGATAATGGCCTTATCAGGCTGTGGTGCTTCTGCAAACTCTGCCTTTAAAAACCCTGAAGAATGCGAGATCAGCCTGCCCACTCTGCCTACTGGATACGTTGCTGCGAACTCTGTTTTTCTTCACTGTGTGTGAAAGGCCGGCCATACCGGATCCGAGACTTTCGCGACGAACTACAGCGATTAAACGTGCTGAAAGACCTGGCGTTGGCGGGGCCGCACCATATGAACCATGTGTGTCTGCTCCGACTGCATTCACTACGAGCAAAGCAAATGTTATGGACTGCAACCAGTACGTTGACAACGCAAGCGACTGTGTGAAGACGTACAGAGCGCGACACTGTTAGCGCGAACAAGCGATCGCCGGTTTTTCCAGTTTTTCTTTCTGAAACCAAGGGATGTCATTCAAGTTATTATTGCTAAGGAAAGAGCCCATTTAGCTCTATAATGTAAGCGATAAAAGTTCGTGCTCGCTAATACTATTTAGAAGTAAAATGGGAAAATGTGCGGATGTCGTGTTCGCGCTAACAGTGTCGCGATGTGTACGCTTTAATGGCCCTGCACCGCAAGTCGGAGGATAATTCAGATTATGTCATGGATGACGCTGAAGCCGAGGAAGCTGTGGGAGGCTCAACACCCACCGCCCAGCCACTAACAGCACCAAGTAAACGTTGATGTCCAATGGCGACGACAACTTTGGAGCCGCGTCCCCACCACGAGACCCTGAGACGACAGCGCAATCGCAAATCACGGCCGGTGAAGGAAAGGACAAGCGCGATGACTCCCAAGCTCAGCGTGAAGAGGGACAAGCGAAAAAGACGGAGGGGCATCCTGGCCATGACAACGCCGATGCGAAGATGACCGAGAGCAAGGACGTCGACAGGGACATTAGCATGACACTCAAGCGACTAGCGGCACCAACAAGTTCAACTGGAGAAACTGGCACCAAAGGGTGGCCAGGAAATTCACACAAGAAACGTCGTCCAGTGATGTCTGGTTCACCGCCAGACGATATGTATAAGGAAGATATCCTGTAAGTCGCTACTGTCATTGCGGTGTTTTTAAGTCACCGGGTGCAGCACGTGGTTGTGTCAGAATCACCTTTTCTTCTACTTTATTTTAAATGCTCGACGAGCCGAGCGGTTTACGCTTTAGTAAGCTCGTATGGCTTGCGACCTTAAATGTACGGTGCTTCAGCACACACAAAAAACAATACCGGCTGCAAAAATTACTAGCTGAAGAAAAAATTGATTTTCTTGCGTTCCAGAAGAAACAAATGGCCTGTGACGATGACATGGGACAAGCGCTCAGACCTTTTCTTAGCCGTTATGAAGTGTGCGCTAGCCATGCAAGCGGGGTGTCGGCAGGCTGTTTATTGTTCTTGGCAAAGCCTGTGCCACTGTAGGACTTGAGCGTCGTTGTTGACGAGCTGGGCCGTTTCATTCTGTGCGATATTTCGCTATATAACCGTGACTGGCGGGTCATGTGCATTTATGTGTCCAACAAAACAAACGAAAGGTTTCCTTCTTCAGGTTTCTCAGTTCATACACGCAGTCCGACAGACTAGTGGTTCTCATGGGAGACTTTAATTGTGTTGACAGCCAGGAAGACCCGAACACAAACCTGTCACACTGGGATAGTAGCGCGGAACTATTGAACAAAACGTTGCAAGACTAGCACTTAGAAGACGTAGCGCACTTAAGTACTAATCGCAACACGCGTCGTTATACTAATTTTCAAAAGTCATCTTAAGCGCGTTTAGAACAAATATACGCATTCGCCGAAGTTATCCCAAATATGTCCGGGTACGTAGTAAAACCGCTATTTTTTGCGGACCTTTGTCTAGTTGTCGTGACACTGGGGAAGGACAACAAACCCCAAAACAATCAACTGCTCGAAGACAAAGATTTAGTTAAATGCGTAAAGGCAACGCTTAAGAAAATCGCCTCCGAAAAAGAAACATGTTATCTTTAAAAATGGGAATATTTGAAGGAAGAGGTAAAACAAAAGGCAATATAAAGGTCTTCTTGCTTAAAGTACGTGTCGAACAAAAAGGAGAAAGAATTACAAAAGTACTGGCATGAACTGTTCGAAAGCGGAAATAAAACCGGGGCATAAATGTGGCAGGCATCAGAAAAGTAAGAAGCCAGTTATATAGCTTTCACTAAGAGCGTTATCGTGGTGTGACCGTGCGGGTGAGAGCTGCAAAGTGTCTGCTAGGCGAGCAGCCCACCCAGCGTGCCCTGGCCGACAAAAGAAAATATGGGTTAGATAAAGAAATAACAATGATTAGTCACAACGACACTACAAGTGGAGATAAAAAGTTTGCCGAGACTGCTTTTCCTGAATAATATAAACGGTTGTTTGGAGGCCGCCAACAGGAAATAAACACAAACAAGTTTGGCATTTTTTTTTAAATGCACCACAGCTTACAAAAGAACAAAAACAATTACACCATCTTCCCGAGGGGAACTCATGGGGTGATGCGGAGCATCGCGGATCGTTATTAACGGTGTTATTAAAGGTGTTAGTAACGTTGTTAGTAACGTTGTTAACTTGCGTGTTGTTACGTTGTTAACTCGCGTATGGTTACCACACATCGCGTGAACGTTGTTGGAAACTCCGCGATGCTCCACATCACCCCATGGTTCCCCTCGGGAAGATGGTGGAATTTTTTGAATTGCGTAGACGTTCAGCATCCGCCGCTCGACGTTGACGAATGGACGCCGCTTCTCGTTGCCATAGTTCAGGGTCTGCCGCTCGCTTCAAGCGTTTGCGCTCAGCGTCGCGTGCCCTTCGCTGCGCAGCTTTGTCTTCAGTGGACGTAGCCTTGCTGTTAGTTTGTGGGGTGGTGCTGACGCTTGCTTGCGCCAACCCACTAACTGACGGGACTGTTGCTTCCATCACACTTCATCGGAAGAACGGAGTGAAGTGGAGTCAACAGCGCTGAACTGAACGCGCGCAGCGCGCTACCGCTGCTTATATTCACACTTGAAGGAGAGGAGACTAGAGGAGGAGAGTTGTGCATGCGCGCGCGGTGTGAGTAGAAGCGAACGCACGCGAAGTCCACGCAGCTGTTAGAGAGAGAGAGCGGAGAGAGTAACGCGCAGCTGTTGGAGAGAGGGAAGGAGGAGAGTTGCGCATGCGTAGTGTGAGTCCGGACTACGACGCCGACACCGCGGGACATACACCAGACCAAGAGATGCTCCGCATCTAAAAGGGTGGTTGGAGGAACCCATTACGCTTGGGGAAATAGAACCGGCGATAGACTGTTTATCGGCTCATAAGACGCCGGGACCTAAAGGGATGAGTTCAGAATTTTACAAGAATGTTTAAACATTTAGTGGCCCCTTTTTTCCTTGAAGTAATTTAGGAGGCGTACGCTCTTAAGGCCTTACCACCCCCTTTTCTAAAAACTTACACAGTGCTCATACACAAAGGACCTAACGCGAATAGGGCAAGGCGTGTAAGCGAGTACCGACCGATCACTTTGTGTAGCGTCGACTATAAAATCTTTGCGCGAGTTCTAACTCAGAGACTCCAGCACGTAATCTGTACTTTAGTAGGGGAACACCAAACGTGCGGGATACGGGGAAGATGCATCCAAAGAAATATACATGTCCCGCGGACCATTTTAGACACCGTAAACAACGAAGGAATCCAAGTGGCGATGTTGCAGATATACTTACAGAAGGCTTTTGACCACGTGCAACTTGAGGAGTTATGAAAATTATTAGAACGTTCTCATGTAGGAAAATTTATTTTAGAAAGAATTCGTACGTCGTACAAAAGGTGTGCTACACATTTAATTATAAATAACACTTTGGCGTCTAAAATGCGTGGCCTACCTCCGATAAAGGTGTGCCCATTCGCTCGGCGAGTCCCCAAGCTGAAATTGTTTCAGTGCCTTCAAGCTGTAAATATCACCGCTATCTTTGCTGGCTCAGCGCGTGCGGTGCGAAGAAGCTCGACCCACGCGCTGAGCAGACAAAGATAGCGGTGACAGCTTTGAGCGCACTGAGAGGCGCACTGCCGAAGCTTGGGGAGTGCCGAGCGAAGGGCGTGAACACATCGGAGTAGGCCACGCACCCTCGCCCCTAAGCTCACTTACAGGTGGCGCAGCCTGTACGGCAAGCCACGCGCTCCTCTGTTCGCATTTCATTTTTCCCCGATAGTACATTGGAGCCCCATTGCAATATGAAACAAAAACAAAGCCCTACTGGGAAACTGTCACTGAAGACTTCAAGCAACGCACAGCTTCATGGCATAATCGCGACTTGTGTATTTTTACACGAGCAACCATCTGTAGTATTTTGTTGACCACGAAGATCCGGCATGTTCTTCCAGTTATGTGCTGCCCACGAATATGTATCCAAGAGAAGCACCGCGTGTTTGCACTGTTTATCTAGTTATCGGGAAGCGAGCCGATTTGTCGTGACAACCTATTTAGACATGTGGCCAATGGAGGACCTGGATTGTAGCACCTTTTTATTCACCAAACCCTGTCTCGATTTCTTTTTCTACGTGACCAACGACATCCCAATTCGCGTGAGATGTTTCAGACAGGGCTCAGAGACGCATTACCGTCCTTTCTGGTGGCGTGAGACTCGGGACCTCCGGCTAAAGCCATTGGGTTTATAAAGGAAGTAATAGCTGCCTCTTATTTTGGATGCGAGGTTTCCGCTAGAATAGATGTCAACAGTAACGCGCAAAAACATTGACGCGTGACCTCCTTGATGTGCTTTTCCATTTCCGGATGTATAGACTTCCTTATGCTACATGTCCGGGACAAGATGTCCTCACACGCGTAAAGAAAATGTACGTCTCTGCCTGTGTTAAAGTTTTTTCTTCCACCTACATACCGAAACGTTGCCTGTGAAGGTATGGCATGAAAAGCGAGGTATCCACGTCGCATGGAGTGTAAACTGCTTACTTTGTAAAGAGGCTGAGACTATTGAGCACACTTCCTTGTACTGCTGGGGCGCAGTTTTCTTCTGGGATATTTCGCAACGGGCTTTAAAAAAAAGATTTACACGTTAACCCTTTTGCAATACGTTTCCTTCCGATGGATAAGCAGGAAACGTGCCTTGCGATATGTTTATGGTTTTGGGAGTGTACTGCATTTTCAGTCCCGTATGGCGGTACGTCATGCAAAGCAAAACCCTAAGTCGGCGCGCCTTTTTTTTAACTAATCGTGCAAGTGAAGACTGTACTTGAAAGTGTTGATAATACGCCCGAATGGGTTAACCTGCTAGTAAAACTACAAGGGCTGAAAGACTTTTAACTCTCCCGACGGCCCCGAGACGGAGGACGTTTCGTTTTATACGCACTGCGCTAAATGTGCATAAAAAAGGAAAAGAAAAGTTTACGTAGCCGAGTTCGGCAGCGCGCTTGGCTTTTACGCAGGGGGCTCTGGTTCAAATCCCGGCACTGCATATCCTTTTACCTTTTTTTTCGCCAGTAGAGGATTCAAGAATGTTAGAGAGCCTTCTAGCTTGGTCATGTTCAGAGTGTATAGACCAGTGTCTGCACTTGTTTGTTTATGCTAACGCATTGACACAGTATGGGGCTTACGCTTTTAGCAAGACTCCGTTTTTTTATAAACCTTTGCACATATCGTAGTGCAAGAACGTCAAAAATGAATAGTCACAAAGTTCTAAAATAAAACCGATGCCTAGAGTGCATCCATGTAAAAAAGATTGAAAAATGGATTGACGTGTGCGTCGGTATATCATTACTTAAGACTGAAGTTTGGACTAGTTTGTCAATCATGCCTAATACGGTAGGTAGAACACAAACAAACAACAGCACGAAAGTACGTAGTGCTTACGCAGCAGCCCTTAGTTGGAACTCTATTGCAAGTTAGGGCTAAGTGAATTCTACTTACATCACCAAGTGCTCTAGTTTCTTCACGAGGCGTCCAGCGGGGAGTTTAAGGTATTTTAACCACGCGAATGCTTGATAATCAGTCTGGATGGTAAAGGTCGCCCCATCCAGGTACCTGTCGAACTTTCTCAAAGCAAATATTATAACTAGACATTCCTTTTTGGTTACCGTGTAGTTACATCCGGCCGCGGTAAGAGTATGACTCGTAAATGCAACAAACCAGAACTCTGCGTTATATTCCTGGAGTAGTACTGCTCCTATACCGTAATCACTGGCATTTGTTTGGAGGACGACTGGAGCATTGAGAGGAGAAAGTCTCAGAGATGCAGTATCACCAAAAGCCTTCGCTAACGCTTTAAATGCTTCTTCCTGAGTGAAAGTCCAGGTCCATGGACCCTCACGACGTAATAGCTGGTGAAGGGGGTGGGCCAAATTACGGTAGTTTGCAATGAACTCGCGGTAGAACCCCACCTTGCCAAGGTACCGTTGTAAACTTTTTTGTCTCGTGGCTGGGAAAATTCTATAATTGCTCTGAACTTCTCTTCTTGCGGATGAAATGACCCTTCGTCAACCACAAAGCCAAGTAGCTTCACTTTGGGTGAAGCAGATGGCACTTTTGACGGGTTAATTGTGAGAACAGCTTCACTCATGCGCTTCAGGACGACCTGCAAATGGTAAGGTTGTCCTCGACAGTGTTAGGAAAGCACTGCTACGTCGTCCATTTAGGCAATCGCATAGTTAAACTTTGAATTACCCAAGATTGTGTCCATGAGCCTCTGGAAGCTCGCGGGGAAGTTAGATAGGCCGAAAGGCAGTCGAACAAATTCGAATAAACCCCTGGGGCACACAAATGCTGTCTTAGTACGTCATCTCTTGCTACGGGAATTCGCAAAAATCCTATACTACAGTCGAGGGCTGTGAATATCAGTGCAGACTCCAGTGCATATACAGCAGACGAGATTGATGGAAAGGGGTATTCCTCTTGTTTTGTGACAGCATTCAGAGGACGGTAATCTGGCGGAGGCGTGCCGTGATATCCCTCTTGGGTACTAACACAACCGGAAAAGCCCATGGACTTTTTAATGAACGGACGGCTCCGGTCCAGAGCATCTCATCCAGTTCTCCGTCCAGGGGCCCTAATCTGGACAGTTGGCGAGAAAGTCGGCGAGAAATTTGGCGGCCGTGATTGGACAACGCCGCACTTGACCTTTGCGAAGGCCAATCAGAGCCGCCAGTTCTCGCCGACGTTTTCCCCAAGTGTCCAGATTAGGGCCTCAGGAGTGTGCGTTTATGAACACTAAGGAGCCGCGCGTTGAATCGGATAGGCGCAGTGTCTCCAGTATCAATTCGGTGTTCAAGTATGTTAGTCTTCCCAGGTGTTTCCGTAAACATATGTGAGAAATTTTCAAATCACTTCGGTATACGTGAACGGTCCGAGTCGGTGCCAGAAAATTGCCCCATTGCCACGTGCACATAACCCGACGAGGGGAGTTTTTCACATATCGTACTCTCTAGAGGAAAAGCTGCCGTAAGCCTCGGTCTGACTGCAACTTGACGACAGCAAACTGCGAGCCGTATCTGCTGACAAATGTAGGACAATTCTGTCCCCGGAAATGAAATGTCGACCGAGAAGAATAGGGCAGGCGAGACCCGGCAGATATGTGAAATGTTGGCATTCTCGTCTATCATAGCTAAGCTTCAGTCGAGCTCCTTCTGTGGCGATGTTTCGATCTTTGCAAAATTTCCTAACGAAGTCTCGAAAAGTAAGATTGCAGCTCCGGTATCCAAAGAGCTGCGATCTGTCGACTGTCAATGTTAACTACAATGTAGGGTTCTGCTGCACCGCTACTTTGTTGACGCGTAGCTTCAAGGAATGGTATAAAGTACGTGACTGGATGAAACCTATAAATTCGAGGTAGCTTGTCACACACTTTCAGCCGACTCACCCATGACACCATGGTCGCTAAGATACCCAGAGCCAATGAAAAGTGGAGGGTGTCCCGCATCTCCAAGACGACCGGGGAAGGCGACCCCTCGCGGGGCAGCTGGCACTGATCGCCTAACACTCCATCTGGGCAAATAAAGATTTATTCCTTCCTTCCTTCCTTCAAACTATCTGTTTTACAATATTTGACGCAGTTTAGCAATGCCTTTACCCTGACCTGACCATACATTTTAAATTTTGTAATTACAGAAAGTTCAATTATTCAAAAATTTTGACACCACATTGATTTGAACGTCAAACTTTCTGAATTTTCATATTAAACAAAATTAGCTTTTTATGTGCAACGTGTAGTTTTTGAACAGCGATTTAGCCGGCGCGTTTCATGACGCAGCCTGTATGATATAGCCATGGACCTGTAGATCCTGGCAGGTGGACAGCCTTAGCTCCCCTGCCTGGTGGCGTCAAAATTTATTGTTTTGTTCCCACTCTTCAAACTGCCACCAAAGCTATAGGGTCTATCCATACGACGTCAGACTGCTTTTTAATGTCGAGTAACTACAAACAAGCATGGTCGCCGAAAGCAAATGCGGTAATCTAATTGGCGAATTTGTTTTGCTTTCTTTTGTTATCCGTAGAGCATATAAATAA
Source organism: Ixodes ricinus (assembly GCA_037355805.1). Taxonomy (NCBI): domain Eukaryota; kingdom Metazoa; phylum Arthropoda; class Arachnida; order Ixodida; family Ixodidae; genus Ixodes; species Ixodes ricinus. The sequence continues at coordinate 42,744 of JAZHYW010008419.1, forward strand.
ACGTTATGTTAGCGGCCATGTTTGTGGCCGGTGACTGAGCATCTGAATAGACTCTAACGTCCAGCAAGCTACTTTCTAAAAAACAGCTGTTTGATAAATTTTAGAACGTAATTAAGATACAAGACATGTTCTCTCTCCCTTATTCTCTTATAATAAAATCCTGAAAATTCTTAATCGCAGCAGCATCATGCCTTGACGACAGAGGCAACTGGCTTTCGGACGTGCCGTGGAGACCCGTCTTGTGGCACGAAGCTCCGGCTGACTGCAACACACTTGGCTCGGATAGCGCACCTTCAAATGCGGCGATTCCTAGTTCGCCAAGTGTGTCAAGTGAAAGCAACGACCATGCTTCCACAAATGTTTCAGCAAGTGACACAAGTTTTCATATACGTTTTTATTTTATTGTTTGAATCTGGTATTTATTACAACAAAGCATCACCTGTATCTTCAGCTGTGCATCTAATTTAAAGAAATAAATGGATTGTTTACTTGCGGACCCTATGTTCTTTTAAACGTTTAGAAACCATCGGCCTTGCCCTTGAAACAATTCCTGTATATTTACTTTCCCCTAGAGCACTCCGGAAGTCAATCTTTAAAGTATACAAATTGAGCTTGGCAATGCTTTTCCAATATATTTCGCGACTCAAAAATAAAGTTCCGACTTGACTATGGGCAAGACGTCTCGCAAGAAGCCGTCAGGCTCAGTGCAACGTCACAGCTTTAGTTTTACGGTGAAAATTTCCTGTACGTACTTCTCAATCCCTGGCTTTCTTCGTGGGTCTTAGTCCTGGACCCTCCGAGATACTCTGCGGGGGAATGGATGACGGGACATTTTTATAGCCAGCAGAGAACGGGCCTGCTAGAAAACGGGCCAGCGAAAAACGGGCCGGCAAGATCCAACATGACACGGCAAAATTTTGGGCCACTTAAAAAGGGACGGCAAACGGGCTGGCAATTTTAGGTGGCCCCAAAATTTGACGTGACAAGTTGAATCTCATTTGTCACGGCTATTAGGTGACTCCCTAGGTGGCCCCAGATTAAGAGTGAAGTAATGTTAGAAGGCAACGTAACAAACTGAATACTTTTTCGTGTAACATTTACTTACTTTCATAGAAGAATAATTCTATATGTAATTAATTACAATTTAGCCTTGAGTAATTGTAAATGTAATTTCTTACTATTTTTAGTAATTTGTGCAATTTTTAATATGTACCCAAAATTTACAAAGCCGAATCGGTGGCTTTGAGGTGAAGCGCCGACACGCGAATACGCAAGTGGCGGGTTCGAATCCACAACTGAGGTGCCTATAATATAACAGAGACTTACAGCGAAAAAGGCGCCGTTTAACCGAGATTTCGGTTGCACATCATAAAATCCTCAGGTGGTCCAAATTAACCCTCAGTCCTTCACTGGCGCGCGCCAAAAGCCCATCGCTCGTTTGGTATGTAGAACCTCCATGTTCCACCCAAAACTTGCAAAATGAAGTCTTTAAGTGAGAAAAGTCTATTAGCCTTTAGATAACATCTTATTTGAGGCAGGCAACAACACATAGAACACAGGCAGTACTTTCGAACATCAATTTTATGTAATGAATGGACGTGTTACGGCAAATTAGAACTTTTATTTACAGATGCACGGAACAAGCGATAATACCACAAAACAGAAAATTATAATAAGATGGCAAGCGGAAAGCCTGGTCTTAGTCCTGCAATGATCCGAGATAATGTCTATAGGTGTAGCTTTTTATACCGGTAGCTTACCAAAACCGTTCATTTCGGGTAATCGTGCCCACCGAGTAATGCCATGGTCTTCTAGGGAGGAATCGAACAGCTCTCTCTTGGCAGCCGGCACTTGCGAGAACGTCAAGGGTGTTCAAAGATAAAAATTAACGTTTGTAGGGTTCTCGACAATTGCATTCTGCCTCGCTTTGCTTTTTTATTGTTCTAATATCGGATTGTATGGAGTTTAAAGCCAGAATTTTGTTGAAATGCTCGACGGTCGCTTTTCGAATCAAGTGTGATAAAGTTTGATCAACGTCGTTTTTTTTTCATTTTCTAATTGTTAAGCACTTAGATAGATACTTTACCCCTGAATTTTTCTTTTAAATGACAAAGGACAAAAAAGCAGGGTTTAGGTTACAAGTCTTAAATCATGTATTCCTTTTTTTAGAAAATATGTATCTGTCGTTGAATAAAACAAGACAAAAAAATTCACCCCTCTCCTCAAAAAAGAAAGTACAGTTGACTCTAGATTTAACGAAGTCACCGGCACCCGCTATTTATATCGTTAAATCGGGAAATTTGTAAAATCAAGTTTTGTTAAATCGAGGTTCAACTCTACATTAAAACCACTGATTTCGGTCTTATTACCAAAATATATATAAAAGCAAATTGTGTGCTTAGCACTTACCTGGTACTTGGAGTTGACATACCCTTTGAAATATTTTGAACGTTAACCCCAGTTTACTACCAAAATTGGCAGGAGCAGCGTAAAATATTTGCAGTACTGTTTGCGTGCACTTATCGGGGTGCTTTTAACGCCTGTTGAGAAGGCAATGCAACATCCTTCAGAACGAACTACTTTACAAATATACTCTATTATAAAAACAACCGAAAGCGGAAAAAATAAAAAAGGAGACAAGCACACACACCGTCTATAATAAGACGGTGTCTGTGTGCTTGCCATTTTTTTTTTGTCTCCGGCATTATAGTATGGATTTAATTCACCCGTTTTCCTGTGTACTTTCACTTCCATCGTTACTTTAAAGAATCGGCGAATCCGCTCGCGATGTCCATTACGTGCGTGCCACTTGTCGTGCGCAGGTTCGCCGATTCTATAGAGGATGTGCGTCCGAAGGCGTTCAGAATGGTCGTGAAACATGGGTATTTCATGTTTTAAACAGCAATAGCAATAGGAATGCTCTCTGGACGTCAGAACTCTAGAATTACGAACGGCAACGTATTTGAGTGATTAAACGCAAGCTGACTCGGTTTTTGCACCTTCGGAGCCATCTAGCCAGCACCTGCCATGGTCATCTTCACTCCAGATTAGCCGCCTTCGGGTGTGCCTGCTCGTCTTAACTCAGAATGAAAGCCGGTATTTATAGACGGAGAGGGAATCAGGGCCAAAAGTACGGAGGACAAAGAACGAGGAACACACAAACCGAGGGCTGACTGACAACTGGTTTGTTACTGAAAACTACCTACCGGCATAAAAACAGAGATAAACATACATCGTACCATCGCCTAAGGGCACGTGTCACAGCTTCCGTACTTTTGGCGCTGTTTCCCTCTTCGTAACTATGCATAACCAACTCGCCCAATTTTCAACGGATTTATAGACGGTTTCTCTCGAACTTGGGCCTAATTGTTTCACAGCAGAGTACGCATCGCACAGACGTTGTAACGTTAATGCCGTTTTAGTCTCTGTCAAAACGCCTATTTGTGAGAATGAATAGCATTCGGCATAATTAGGGTTGTACTTGCTTTCGAGAAATCAAGGATTTAGGTATGGCTTCAATTAAAAACTTTGAGAGAATCGTCGAAAAACACGGTACTTCGTTTCAGCTCAAATGCGGACGCAGCCGACGCTACGAGCAAATGGGGCCAGTCCAGCAGCTTCAAAATTGCAAGTCACTGGTCCTTTGATAGGGTTGATAGCTGGGCTAGTTGGTAATCATTGTACATAATGGAATAAAACAGCGCAAAATACACAAAAATGGAGAGACAAACCGGACAGGACAGAGCGCTGACTCGCATCTAAAGCTTATTTACTCAAAGAAAAAAAGAAAAAAAAAAAAAAACACGTTACTCCAGGCAATTCGCACGCGCAATTTTCACCCATGGTAGCTGATTATGGCACGCGCTGGACCCTCATTGACAACTTCAGGAATTCCAGCTCCTTGCCAGACAACGGCACTGATGCTGCGTTGATACATTTTTCTCCTCTATTTTGGATGTGGAAGGCCTCCAGCACCTCGCGTGTCACTTTGTCCCTGTGTGGTTCCAAGATGGTGGTAGCACTAAAAAACGGCTCGCACAGGCACTCTTTGCAGTGAACCGATAGGTGTCCTCCCACTGTCGCTCCGAGGGAGTACCTTCCGACGTGCTCCTTCTCGTCCGGGGTACTCCTTCTCGTCTCGTACCCACTCTCGTGCGGCCGCTCCTACGTGGGACAAACGGGACGTTGCCTGAATAAAAGGCTTTGCGAGCACATCTACTCCCTCGGAGCGACAGTGGGAAGAAACCTGTCGGTTCACTGCAAAGAGTACCTGTGCGAGCCGTTTTTTAGTGCAACCCCCATCTTGGACGACACAGGGACAAAGTGACACGCGAGGTGCTGGAGGCCTTCCACACCCAGAGTAGAGGAGAAAAATGTATCAGCGTAGCATCAGTGGCGTTGCCTGGCAAGGAGCTGGAATTCTTGAAGTTGACAATGAGCGTCCAGCGCGTGCGGTAGTCAGCTACCATGGGTGAAAGGTGCGCGTGCAATTGCGTGGACTAACGTGTGTTTCTTTCTTTCTCTAATTCTTTGAGTAAAGAAGCTTTAGCTGCGAAATGCGCTCTGTCCTCTCCGGTTTGTCTTCTTTTTGTATATAATGCGCTGTTTTATTTCATTATGTACACTTGTCCTTATCTGTTTATGATTAGTTCAGCGATGAGAGAACACAAACGGCGGGGGGGGGGGTAGTACGAACACCATGGTGGTGCGGAGTTTACACTGACTAATTGGTTCCATTCACTCGTAGCGTCGGCGGAATCTGAACTTAAGGTGCAACAAAGTATAAATGATCAAATTTTAGAACGATATAAGTACATAGAGTGTTTTAGGGCATTCCAAAAATAAGAAGAATAAAACACTCATTTTGGGCGCGGCTACAGGCGCATGACTTTCTTGTACTGTGCAACTCTGAAGTAGACGAGAGGATTGATGGGTGTTTAGAAGTAGTCATGCGCAGCTTTGACCAAAGCTGCCTTGGACTTTCCTTCACCCATGAACTTCCTGTAAACCGGTATATTCGGTTTCTCGATCTCTCTTAAAGTTCACAAGCACACACGTATGCTGGATGTATCAAGCTCGATCCTGTAAAGGATTTCTTCCGAGTGATTCTGAACATTCAAAAACTGTTAAACGAGGATTGGCTACTACAGCTCTTGTCGCGGCTCTACAGAAATCTTGCCCCCATAGGCTCGAGCGCAGTTTCAAACACAGATCTCTAGACTTCAAGACTCCGGATACACGAGCACACTCCTCATACCTGTTTGTGAAAACATCTGCAAGCAAGTACGACGCAAACCAAGGAGACTGCACAACCACCAAAAAAGAAGCCTCCTAAACCTCTAGTTGTGTTGCCATATATCCACGGGGTTACACATCGCCTGAAAAAGATCGCTGGCCGACGTGGAATACAAGTCGTCTTCTCTGCTCCTAACAAGGCATATGCCATGTGCCGCAAGGTTAACAGTGAGGGCGACAACAACGAAAACTACACGTGCGGCACCGCCCACAGGACTCAATACGCCCCATGTGAAAGCGCTGTTGTTTACCACATTCCGCTGTCATGTGGGAAATGTTACATCGGACAAACTGGGCGCTGTGTCAATGACCGCACCAGAGAACACGCCGCCTCCGTGCGCGCGCACAATTGCAGCAGGGGGCCATCTTCCAGCGCATTGTCGCGAATGCCAATGTGCTCCATTCTTCTCAAACATCACCATCATGGCTAGACAAAAAAAAAACAGGTCGCAAGGGAAATTCTAGAGTCCCTAGCCATTGAGGAGAAGAAGGAAGATTGTGTAAGCACTGCCTCCATTGTGCTTCATGCAAAAGAAAAGTAGTATTTACAGGAAACACCCCTGTGTAAAATAGCCTGCATGGGCCCACAGAAGACGTTACCTCTGGGGATGCAACGTTTTTCAAACTGATGTGATGAAGGCGAGGAACAATTATTTCATCTAGGCAATAATTAAAGTCGACGAAGGAAAAGAAGTTATCCATTAAATGAAAGTCGACGAAGGAAAATATGATATTTAGTAAACGGTTGTTAGTCCAGCGGAGTGCATGTGTATGTTCTTTGTGTGTCTCTCTCTCTGTCGTGTGTATTTCTTCCTTTGTTCAGCTGGCATATCCCAAAATCAGAAGAATAGTAATACGAAGGACTTACGCAGGCAGCCACACTTTTTGAGATCGCAATGACATTTGATTATGATCACAAATATTCCTGCTTTGCTCAAGGTCGCCTAGTTTACACACCATATTAGTGATCTTTAGCGCAGCAGGAATATTTTTTTAATCAGAATTAAACAGCATTGTTAATTGAACCAATGTGGCTGTCTGGAGGTCCTTCGTGTTTTTATTCTTTTTACTTGTGTGCTCATTATTTCATTTTTTTCTCATGATTTAGTCCTTCGTGTTTTTGTTTCTTATCTGTTCATTATTTTATATTTTCCTTTTACGAGGTTTTTGTTAAAGATATGATGCCCTCGTCATTTTCTAGTCCGGGAAACAGTGGTGACCTCCTCGTGTTCAAGGAGCAGTAATGACCTTTTCATCTTGTATTGCTTCCGGCGAACAACGGTTTGTGTGCGTGTGGTGTGCGACGTGTTAATCACACGGGATGATTTGGGGACCGATCGGAAAAACAAGGCCTGCGAGGAGCGACTGGGGGACTTGAACATCGCACGGTGTAAGGAAGGACTTCAACGACGAGGCTAGCAAGCAAGCCCTTGTGAAAACTGCTGTGCTCGACCGGAGAGTTGAATCAGGACTGTGACCCTGTGAGTAGGAATCAACGACTTTGGATCTTTTGTATAGTTTACAGCTTAATTGTTGCCTTTCATTTGTTTTATTTTAATAGGTGTCTGTGTGCTATTACATTTTTAGTCTATTTTAGTGGTTGTCCATGTTATATTACAGTTTTGTTTCTTATCATTTTTTCTTAAACGGGGAAGTACTTGTTTAGAGTTTTGGCGCTTTTATGTATTAAACTTTTTTGCAAACAATATTCTCGGTCTGCTCCCTTGACAACCAATCCCGCCAAATGGCTGTGCCTTTCAAACGTTGAATGATATGTTACAATGTTTCTTAACTAGCAATCGCCTGCATTCTATCTTTGTAGCATACATATTTGTCGGAATGACAATTTCCGAACCAGGCCAATAAAGATTGGTCAGTGGAATATTCTGTAGATATATTTATGTAAACATACGTTCGGCAGTGTGGGATAGCAGTAAATATATATTTTGTGGACATTCATAGAAATGCATTATATGATCCCATGTCTGGACCTGGAAAGTATGGTACCATGCCCCATGGCAATAATTTTCATGTGATCCTAGAAGGAGCATCACATGAAAATTGCTTTATATGGGGTGGGTACGTTATTTGCCAGGCCCAAACACGAGATCATATAAAGCAGTCTATATATGCTATATAAGGAATTGGGCAGATATGGGTATATAAGGAATTGGGCAGATATGACTTTATCTATCCATATACGGCCTGATTATGCATATCTGTCCATATCTGCCCAATTCCTTATATATTCATATCTGTATTTTTTCATATAAGTCCAGATATGCCATTTTTGTAAGGGACGTGTCAATCAGATAAGGCAACCATTATATATATTGTAGTTTTCTACAAATATCTACCAAATGTGACCTCTCTGTATAGAAAAATACCGATTGAATATTGAGCATGTACCAACTTTTATTAATTTTTACATGAGTTGTGTTTTACGCCACTCCTGATTTCGCTTAACTTGGTTCCCAGGAAAGCAGGATTGTCGACATCCGCGCAACGAATGTCGATGAAACGTTAATTTCGACGAAACGTGTGTCCATGAAACGTGTGTATACGAAAAGGTGGCCGTGGAACGTGTTATCACAAAGTGCAGGGAGAATAAAAAATTCAGTATTGTACCTGCAGTTGTGACATGATTTCAGACGGCCAATGGCAGGTGACAGCTGGTAGAATTTCGGGAAAATTATTTTCCCAGCGGCCAGGAGATAGATATTGCATATTTCTAGAGGTAATCTATAAGAGTACCTGTAGAAAACGATCAATTGTCGCGAAGTAGGTTGCAGGGCACTTACGTTGACAATACCGGACTTGGAAGGTGCAATCCGAGATATATGTCGACACGGGCACGGCAGAACTACTCAAGCACAAAAACGAGAACGAAGGTGTCCGTGAAGATTCAACATGATGTAGCACAAGCTGTCATTTGTAGAACCGAACACTAAATATATCACAAAAGATTATTTGGCTTCTTTGAATAAATCGCTTGTTGCCGATATACGGGTAGGACTTTTCGAACAAGATACCATTTACTACAGAAGCAGAATCAACAGCAGCCACTCCGGGCGCGCCATACGCCAAACTAGGTCCACAAGCAGGTATTTCGAGATGGCCAACGGCTAATGCGACACCCGTCACACCACGCGACCACGATTCTCCATTTCCTGCACACAAAGACCGGAGTCAAGCGATAAAAAGTCTGCGGCTGATTGGTTCGACAAGTAAGCACCTTCTACCACGCTTTCAGCTTAGGGAGCGAGAGAAAATTAGAGAAGGAAAGGCAAAAGCGGAAGTGCACTCACAAAAGCCTAATCTTCTGGGGTACCCCAACAATGACCACAACGAGCGGATTGACACTTGTACCCAAGGTCGATAGTGCAGTGAATGCTATGTGTGGCCTTGGGCTTCAGGCAGGTGCCGTGTTCTGCCTTATCACCAGCTTCTAGACAGTAGTTACGTGACCCTAAGCGGAGACAGGACTGGCCTGAAACGCGCTTAGCGTCTACCCTGCTGTCAATACAGAGTGAACACGACAGCTCCATGACGTCCAGCTTTTGAACTTCCAAGGAAGCTGTCCAGCCCAAAAGTGACCCAAAACGGTGCAAGATTGAAGAGACTATGTTTTACACCGCATAACCCACATTATTATTTTAACCCTGTAATGCCCAGCGTATCAGATATGCTACGCAAGATACCGGAGTAAAAGAAGTTTCGGTTTCGGTTTTGCAGGGCCAACAGCGCCATCTACAAGTGCGACTATTTTTGCCCACGATGTCCACAAATAAATAGATAAATAAATACATATACTTTTACCAATAATTTTAAAATTATGTGTGCACTGTTAAGTTCATATTTTTTAATTTTCAAATTTTTTTACGAAAGAGTTACAAATAAAAGACACCACGGACAGCACATCTTCCGACTTTCAACACGCGACGAATCGCCGACGCTCGCAAACGGAAGGTTGCGATGCTGCGCGAACGGTTTTTTTAAAGATGCTGCGTAGGGTACTTCCGGGCGCAACGGCTTCGCAGCCGTTCAGAGGGAAAAGGATTCTCGACGACGAAGTAGCGTCTTGAATCTTCAGTAAGCTAACGGTTCGTGTTTCTTCGCTAAATGTTGCGGGGAAACATGAACAAAATTAGTTTCGCTGCCAGATTTAGCGGGAAAATTTACGCCACCTGACTTAAGCACCAATTCAATATCCCGCTAAATTTAGCGGGGCGGTGACACCGATGCCTACGACGACACCGACACTGCATAACGCGGAAGCTGGCGCTTAAGAGCTGCGATCTAAAATTCATTATTTGATTAACTCGCTTTCTGATATTATGTACTTCGTCATATAGTCCCACATCGAACATACAACCAAATTTCATTTGTCTGTCAATCTTTATAATGCACAGTTGATTAAGTGGTCCAGATATCTGAAATAAATTCACTGTAAGAATGTTAACAATAGTTAACCAATTACATGAGACTCAAGCAATATAGATAAATCAACTAGTGTCTTGGCAAGTGCATATGACTTTTTGCTTGCACTACCGAAATGGGACCATTTATCGTTATCAGAGGATATATGTTTACCCATATATGTCGTGAACATGCTATATATGGAGTATTTGAACTTTTATACAGCGATATATGGCCGTATTTGCACGCGGAAATGGCGATAAATGGCCGTATTTACGCACTTACATGGCCATATGTGGCAGTATTTGCCCACTTATATGTTGATATCTCGCGGTTTTTGCTGCCATATATAGCGATATATCGCCATATCTGGCTCCTTATATTATCATATTTGGCCATATATAAAATATATCAGGGCCATATATGACATCTTCGTGCGGGGAGCAATGTCATTCACGCAAACACGGTTCATATATCTCTAGGATAATAAAATGGAGAAAACATCCGATTATGTGATTCTTATCCACCAAAAATAAGCTGGAATTGGCCGGCAGCTGGGGGTGAGCGCGTCTGCACCTGAAGCAATTTTAGGAAAATGAACTAATCAAAAATGCATACAAAAACTTATTTCATTATTTATCAAACTAAAGGTTTGCCTGCAATAACGGATTCGTTTGGTATGTATATATGTAAATGCCCATGCTTGAATTGTTTTGAGGATTTACTAGACGGACGTCGCTCAAACTTTGCTTCCAAATGTTGAATACACATTTTCTTATATCTGGCTTTCATATGCGTTTCAATCTAGCATTTTCGCACATAAAAGGGTGAACTTCAAAGTAATCATCAGCATAACAAATGTAAGTAAAGGAAAACGATAAATTAAACGAACTGTCGTTCTGACAGCTTCGACACTGACATTCAGTCCCATTTCAAAATTTCCAATTCAAAATCCAAGTGTCTGTCAGACGTTACGACGTTTTAATATCGGAAACAGTCAACTGCAGGGCTCCAAGGACTAAGAAAATAAGCTTTAAAAAACCTGCAGCCCTTTCTTTTTTTTCTTCTTGGGTTTTCGCATGTTTTGAAAAAAAAAAGTAGATACATAATGCAACAAGAACTGGATAAGGTCAGCACCTATGCTGAATGTTTCTTTTTTTTTCTACTTATATAATTTTAGAAATAAAACCTATATAGACCAGTTAAGGATGAGCTTTCTTTGGTTTATATCAAGCGCTTTGTTCATAATTTGCTGCATTTTATAGAATCAAGTATATTTTTTTATATAAATCCGAAGTTGGGAATAACTTGCTAACCGAAGACGCCGTTCTTCAAAGGGAAATATTGAATTAACGCATAAGCAGTTCCCCATCCGGCACGCGCTTTTTGCTTTCCGTCCTACTTAGATTGCGAAGAAAAAAGCTCCCAATACGGCATATTTTGTTTAATTTTTAGCCTGTCACTGACTATGCAAATAACAACTCGGCTAGTAACTTCTCACTTCGCATACGCATTATCATCTACTGGCACAATATACGGCGCTTGATTACAATAAACATTTGACAGTACCACATAAATCCCCGATGTCAAAAACAGGTCAATAGTCTTCTATATTTAGAAAAACATTCTTGAGCCAGTGTGTACAAAAAAATATGCATTTGTTGTTGCTAGTATTTTTTAATATTTCTAAATATCATTTTTATGCATCTTGTTCTGAATATTACCTTTACCTTGGTAGAATGTCAAGACCGAACTGTCCGAGCTGTGGATACGTGGTTCCCGCTACGGTCTTCTTAAAGACTTGTTTGCTTACCTGCATAATGTACGGTTGATGCTACCTTTAACTTACTTCCCTTGTAAAGCTGTGCAATAAATAATAGTATAGTGCCATGGGGTGAAACATTTTTGCAATTGGTTTTCCTGAATACCACGAAGCAACTTTGCCACGTTACTCTAAATGTCAAAAATGTAAGAACACATTTACAAACAAACAAAAAATAAGTGTGCAGACAAGCTGGCAACTCTTAATCCTTATGTGATACCTGAAACTCTGGTGCCAAAAAATGAAGGAATTTCAACTAGAAGAAAACGACAACAGTAGGAGGACGTCTGAATATTATTTGAGGCGTCCTCCTACTGTAGTAGATTTTTTCGTCTCGAACGTTTTTTGGATTATTTCACACCACAGATCAATCAACATTAATGTTGATAAATCTTCGCCATTTAAGAATATCTTTTTCTTAATAATCTTAAAGATTGCAGGTGTACAATTCAGTTATATAGAGAAGATTGTCTATTTTGTAAGAAAACTTATAGCCAGGAACTTCTGATATCTTGATAAATTATGCGCAAAAGATTGCGGGGTGATAAATAACCCACACACGATTAGGGGCACCATCTTTGCGGATTTTTTTTCTCATTTTTTATCATATTTGTTGATGAGGTGCTAAACGCCGAAGTTCATAATTAAGATCACAGAAATGTGTAATATCTACTTTTGAATATACGACTACCCCGGTCATGAGCCCGACGACAAAAAGCAGGGCAGTTTCTGTGGTGTTTTCCTGCAGACATTGTCGAAATGCCACAGCATTTCAAAGTTCTGAGAAATCTAAGTGAATGTTGTTCCATCACACTGGTAGCGTTTCGAGCTTAAAGGCCCGTTCACACACTTGCGTTCGGAGCGACCACTATGCTTACGAACGAATGCAATCGCTCCGACTTCAACGACAACTGTACGCGACGTGTACACACACATGGAACCGCATGCAACCAAACGAATCAACAGCCAATGAGAAACGAGCTTCAGCTCTTGCTCCTAGCCAATAGTAAGCAACCCAGCTGCGCTTACAAACATGGCGGACGGTTTCCAGCCCGACGCGAAATCCTCACCGGAACAGCCGGAGGTGTCGGCTACGGCGTACAGTCACGAAGATCTGCTGTGCGCCTACAATAGCTGTGTAAAGGCTGGTTCAGACATCTGAAGCGAACCCGTTATTCACGACTGCGTCCGTTGTGACCAGAGCGACCGCTCTGCGCCGCGCGTACATTCCTGCAACCACTGCCACAAGCGCAGCGGGTCGGGACTCGGCAGCACGGCGGCCGCCTCTCCGCCGCCGTCAGCTGTTTCAGCGGTGCCTCAAAAAAGAAGGGGACGCGCTGCCACTCACTTGCGTAACAGATAATAGACAGACCGTCTTCTATGACCTTAAACTCCATTTTTTTTCGTTCAGGATACGCTTGCAGGGTAGTGCATTAAGAAAGAGTAAAGCTATACGCATTCCGGAGTGCATTTCGGACGAGATGGCTATACGCACTCCGCCGAGAACTCATGCCCGTCGGGCCGCCCTTTTCCAACGGCGCGTGTATCACTGGGGAGCGTGTTAACCCAGCCCCCCGCCTGCCTTCACGCCGCTTCGCGGCGACAGTATCGGCTGCTAATTACCAAACGTAACCAGTACACGCCGCTTCGCGGCGTCCAGCCGGCAATTCAAGACCCGCTGTCCCCGATCGCACCTCCGGAAAGGGAGTACCATTTAGTTCTGCGAAGTTTGTCGACAACATCATCACAAAAAAGGAATGTCGTATACATCGCATTATGCCTCGATAAAACAAAATGAACAAAAAAAAAAGAAAGAAAAAAGGTACGCCCAGCGCGGATCGAACCCGCGTTACTTGCGTACAAATCGGACGCCTTAGCCCCTATGCTATGCCATCGCTGAAAAAACTCGTTGTGACTATTCGTTTTATACGAGTTTAGCGGAGTGCGTATAGCCATCTCGTCCGAAATGCACTCCGGAGTGCGTATAGTTTTACTCATTAAAAAAGAAAAAGATGCAGTACGCCGTCTTGCAGAATCACGACTTTAATACACGACTTTGCCAACAGTACAAATCTCGCCACACGCCTTTTCTACGATCATAAAAGACGATGTAATTTTAGCAGCGATACAGCAACGTAGAAATATAATTTCGTGATCAGATAGACGTTGCGAGCATTCAGGATTGCTAACACTAATCACCTTTCTCGGGTGATGAAAACGCGTAAAAATTCGCATCCTTTATACGGTACGCACCAGTAATACCTTGAACTTGAGCACACGCATGGGATGCGCCAAAAAAGAAATCCGGGTGACGTTCGAGGACACGAATGCAAAGAAAGCACCACTGTAGTCGAAGTAAACAAACACGACGGCACGGGCGTTTCTGCTGTCTTGAGAATGCCGCCACGAGATCGCCGCACGAGTAGGTGGATCTTCCCTTCTAGTACGTGCTGGGTTATCATAGCGACACACGACGAGAATTCACAGTCAAGGATAACGCTTTTACGGGGAACGATGAGAAGTTTCCACCACGCCGTCCACGTCGACGATCACCACCGACGCCATGTTTGCGGACTGAAGAAGCCTGGCACGACCGGCATGCAACGCGCGCGACCGAGCTCTCCTCGACTTGTGATTGGCCTGTCGCTCCCGTCGTTCCCGAACGTAAGAAAAAGTTCAGCCTGGCTCAACTCCTTGCGTTGCGAACGAACACGAACGAAACGACCGTTTGGCGCTTCGTTGCTATGGCAACTCGTCGTTCCAACCGGTTGCATTCGTTCGTAAGCGCAGTGGTCGCTCCGAACGCAACTGTGTGAACGGGCCTTAAAGCTCTTGGTCGTGATTCTCGATGCAGCAAATAGCTTTATAGCTCGGCACCACAATGTTTAGTATTCTTTTAAATCTAGGGCCACAACTTGTATTTCTGGGTCCACTCTTTCATGAGGAACTGTCCCGGTATCCTTCATATGCACTTCTTCGTAACTTCCGAGCGATTGACGCAGAGTTACTACACGTTCTCCCGAGTCAAAAGATAGCAAGCGATAGAGAAATCACTTTTTTTTTTCACGTGTGCACGAGGAAGTTTTTAACCCTATCTCACTGATGGCTGAAGACACCAGAGCAACTTTCGGACATTCCGATGACATTTTCGCGTGATTTCCAAAGTCATGAAAGACTGCGTCAGGTCCTGCAATAAAAGGAACTTACTTGGTGGACATTTTCAGGAGGCTCTATCATCTGCACTTTGCTTAGAGCAAAATAATGTGTGCTCTCCGTTCCTGATTTGGACGTGGATTACATTCTAGCTTTCGGCAGCCGGCTTAACGCAATGTCGGGTTTAATTTCGCCGTATCATTTTAGCTTTTTGTGACTTGTCCTCACACTAAACAATATTTTTTGGTTCTTTGTTATCATGAAACGTGTTAGAAACTGGCGCTAGGAGGGATTCAGTGTTAAATAAATGTGCACCTTTTAAGATACACTGGCTACCATATCTTCAGGTGTGGATGAGTTCTACTATGTAGGTTCCCAATTTCCGTAAAGCGCGTGTTACTAGAAAGGAAACAAATACATTATATGTTTCTGTATATAAAAGAGATGACATATTTACTTCCTTGCCAAAAAAAGAAACGATTTTCAAGCAAGGCAGTTACATGTAATAAAATATATTCGCATGTATCTCTGCTCGTTCAGAAAATAGAAAAAAAAACGTGCAAATACAACTGCATCGGTCATTGTAGTAGAAACATAATTTTGCAAGTGCTATGCGACGTTTAACCTTGTATGCTTATCCTTACAAATAATATTTCAGGCAGTCTATAGAAATTCTGTTCATATTTTAACCACTCATTCAACTTCCCGAGTCATGTCGCATCGAACATGTTCAATAGATTTGTATCAACTTTTTTCAACCAAAGTCTATAGAGTACAAACTATTGAAATGCTATAAACTTTCTATTACTATGTCTCAATAGACTTTCTGTTACCATATATTTATTGGATTAATCTGAAATATAATCGATAAAATAATAACACGCCGTGTGGAGATGTGATGTCAAACCGGTTGGTGTATACTTGTAGAGTGCGTTTTTCGACTGTGTCAAATAATTATCGCTTCTTGTAATGCTTCATAGTTGGTGACTCAGTTCAGCAACCCTTATAAACTACATTTCGCATAAATTGTGTGCGAAAAATAATCAACATACCTGTAATTTTTATCTTCAGGAATGATCCACGTTCAAGTGGTTACCTTTGAAGTGTAGCGCATATATAGCGGGGAACAGTCAACACAAAATAACACATAGTGTAATGAGTGCTCCATAACGTGTGTATTTGTGATGACTGCGTCTGTGCATGCGGCAAGTTGCGAGTGCATTGGTCTATGCAGGGATGGGCAGCATTTCGACAAAAAACTTATCGCTATATTATCATAGAGATACATTCGAGTATTTTGTATATTTGTGTATACCCTCTTACTTTTCAAAAATATATTTGTATTTGAGTAGTGAAATACATTTGCGAGGTATCGCTTTAATGGCGATACTCCGCCAGGATTGGGGATGTTGATATATCGATTGCTAAAATTAACTGTTGCGGTTGTCTATGATAAATGAAAAAACCACGTTTTTGGTGGAAAGGGTCCCAGAATTTGTAATATGCACCCGCCGCACAGCCCCATCTGCATTGGGGAGAGGGGAAAGGGGGGGGGGAGGGGGAGTTCTAGTGTGTGATATATATCATAGTAACCAAAAATATTTAAGCCAATTTTAAAAACGATTAAAAATAAAACAGAATAAAAAACGCTCACCAGCAAGAGTAGCAGGATAAACTCCTCTCAAAACTCCGTTTTGCCGTAAAGGTGTGTCAAAGTGAGATGGTCCTTCACGGCAAAAAGTGGGTTCGTTTTGGTTTGATGCATTTTCTCAAGCATGGCAAGCTTTCGTTGGAAAAAGTAACCCACCTACGTTGGTTACTTGGGAAGACAATTTTTTCTTAGTGTCATTCGAGATGGTAGCTTTCATATAGATGACGAGTTTGAGGAAAGTAAAGATTCATAGACTGATATAAGAAAGGAATACAAGCCCTGCCATTTCCATTCACGACGAGCTGAACCCTCCGCACCCACCGCTGCCCGGGGTAAAATTTGTTTTTTTATGTATCTCCGTTTCTGTTCCGGAATGCTTTTATGACGTCTTTTTCCGAAGTATCTTCAAAATACCCTGATCCATAAACGGCAAATGTTTGTCAGTATATGTATCTTGGCCCTAACATAAAATTATCTCACTATATTTATTGAAACTTCTCTTTTAAGTGTTGACTATACTGTAACCTGACCAAATCCCCCCTTGTGTAATGTCCAGTAATGGACCTTCAAGGTATCATAAATAAATAAAGAATACTTTTAGAAGAATCTCCGCTCAACCTTGTTTCCATGGGTGTATGTAATGTACCAAAAAACAACATTTAGAATTTAATTTATTTTTCCAAAAGTCTGACTTATTGCAGGTAGGCATATTAAAGAAACGTTGTTATAATTTCTTTTTGATTTCTGTACAATTTATATACTATTCTACTATCCTATCTTTTTACACTAAGTTCTATTAAATGTCTACAGAAAAAAAGTGCTCAAAAGCTGTTGACACTGGCTAGATAAATATATACATTTTCTTTATAATAGCTATAGCCTGTATACACTATTTTCTATAAATAGTCTAAGGAAGAATAAATATTTGTGTGAGGGTAATAATCACTCTACTGTAATAAGCATAGTAATTCATGCCAGGGGACGCTTGTTCATGCTGAAACCGGAAGACGTCATCAAATTCGCAAGATCAAAATATATTTTCCAAAAATGTTTCGCTTTACAAAAATCGGTGGGGACAAATGCATTTCCTCTCTGGTATTGTTTATATATATTTTTTGTTTCACTGCAAGCAAAGTTTTTTTTTCTTTTAGAATATATAAAAGATTTGGGTTTGCCAGAATTTTTTTTTCTTCTTTTGCATGGAACAACAGAGGTTCAGCCGCTTCCGTAATACATATTAAAAAAATATATATGCAATAGGTTGAAACGTGTTTGCCCGGGCGTGATTTTCCCTCGTGAAGCTGCTAAGCCTCGATCGCGACCTTGCTCTTCCCCGAGGCGCGTGCAAAATTACAACAACAACCAAATACGGAACCAGTCGTAGCGCTTTGCGCGACTCAAAGTGGAACCCTTTTTTGAGTTGTTTCTCTCGAGTCTCATTTCCGGAGCGACGTAGCCCGAAATTGTTTTATTTCTCCTTCACTCTCAAGCGCATAAACAAAGCGAGGTCGCCCAAAAAAGTGCAAAATAAAAGCGAAAGAACAAAAAAATGAAAGCTAGCAAACTGAAGAGACAGAAAGAACATCCGTCTAGTTGCCGGAAGTTGCGCCCCAATTCTGCGCAGTGTTCGAAAAACGTCGCACCAAAAACAACGCAAAAAAAAAAATCTCGGCAGAGGAGAGTGGGAACGAATTTAGCGAGATGACTTTGTAAGCAGGCGAAGCCTGCTTTTCTGTAAACGGGGACAGAAGTAATCATAGAAGTGGGTGCTTTGATAGAAATGCGACTCTAAATTGGATTACGCGTTTCCACCAACTGAACGCCTTAAGATGTCACATGAATAGTAGGGGAAAAACGACGGTACACCCAACACAGAGGTCTCAGATTATGGACGTTCTTCAGCATTGCGTTGAGGACAACGTTGCCCTTTATTTGTTTCTCAGAATACCACCGCTTAATGGAACCCACATGAGTAACCAAACCCGTTATTGCAGTCTGCCTCTCGCACTGTGTTATGCAGAAAGTTTTCAAAGCGAAATAGTTATTTCCGGGAAAATCCCGCAAAGACTCTCGGCGACCCTGCATCGCAATTCTGGTGCCAGTCGGAAGAACGCTCGAACCGTCTCGAACAATCCGCACATCTTGCAAGCGACGGGATTCACTATAGTGTGTGCACAACAAAATGCGAAGAATGCAAACATATATTTAATTTGGCATGACATGCTGAATGTTTAAGTTTAACGCTGATATATTCGTAAATAAAAAAAATGTGAATGGTATATTTTGGGACTTCCGGCTTGCTATAAAAATTGGAGTAACGATCTGCGGTGGTGACTTGAAAATGCGCTTGCAAAAAGTGCTACGGCTTATGTAAACTCTTGCGTATTACATTGTTCTCAAACCAAAAAATATGCGAAAAACTGATAAATGTCTCAATCCCTAATGAAAAATCTCATTTGTATGAGAAATTTCTTTGTCCAATAAAAGATAGGAATAATACGAGATATATAAGAACATATAAGGACAATATAAGAACTGTTTAAGAACTATATAAGATATATCAGAACATATAAGAATCATATAAAGAACTTGTGAGAAGTTTCTTATAAGTTACTTATATATCTTAAATAATTCGTATATAGTTATATCTCGTTCTTAAACACCTTGTATGATTGCTGTGTGTTTATTCGACACAAAACATTCTTATACGAATGGCTTTTTCAATAGGGACTCAAGCAACAAAGTGCTGTCTCATAAGTAGAGGCCTACGCGGATTATAGATTGATAATCCGGTAGACGTTGTATCCGCACCCGAATCAAAGTCGCAATGTTAATCATTTATTGTAGCCGCATCCGATTGCGTCCGTATAATTTTTATCCGTATCCGAACCGCACTGCAAAATTTGGAACCTCATCCGACCCGCATTTCCCGTATACATTTTAAACCGCGGAATCAACTGTTTGCATATCTTTGTACAAATACCTTTTTGAGTATTAACACTCCATTAATTAATTTATCGTATTTTATTTTATCCTGTTTATATCACAAGTACGGTTTTGTGTTTCTGATAAATTCAATAAATACAGAAGAACACTTGTCAGTACAATTTTCATTCATTCCGATTTATAAAAAAGAAACTAAAAAAAGTTATTAACGAAAAAAAAAAAACACACAGAATTCTACAAATTAGTTTACTCAGAGCACAAGGTCAGTGGATCCGAAGAGTGGCCGCTCCAGTTTCCTTTTAAGGTTTATACTATTTACAAAAGAGGTTAACCTGTTTATCTCTTAAGGCTTTGTTTAGGACAATGGGTAATTGTTATTTTTGTCACGACAAACGCCGCTGTTCTAGCTTTCGTTCAGACTTTGTAAAAACAGGGGGGTTAAGCTTTTATAGCAGTGAAAGCTACGATCATGGGAGAGAGGGGGAAGTCAAATGTTTTATCTCCTTTCTCCGGTAACATACGATGGGAAGAACACAATCGATCTAATCAGATATTGCATCAAGTATTTCAGTGATTCTGAATATCGAAGCTTATTTAAGAAGCACTCGTTTAGACATATTGATGTCGTACTATTAGTACTACCAATGTCAAGGATGCCAATGACCTGTCCAGGTAAAGAAATATTCGACACAGTGTTCTCATTAATCGAGGGCAGGCTTGTGTTGTAACTTGGACACACAGAAAAATTAAACTCCAAATTTCGGGGAATCTGAAATCGATCACAAATAAACTGAGATGAAATCCGGGCAAGATATGAACTCTGAAAGCGCCCTCCGAATTTCAAGGGAAGTAAAGTCCGAAAAAGTGGAACCCTAATTAAAAACGATGTTCTTTTTACAGAGACACTTCCCTTTGCAGTAAAGAGGATGACAGTTATCAAATTTTTCTTCGAGTCTGCGACACTTCGTCAGGAAGAGGGAATTAAAATAACATTTATTATTTTATTATTTAGACTTTCTCACACCCATTTAAAGCCGACGGAGGTTTTTGAAACTTAAAACTTAATAAAGCCTAGAATACTAACATTGTGTAATTCTATTTAGGTCAAGCATTCAAAAAATGGGAGAGGAAAGGCGATCACTCACCGCATCGAAGTAGTCGTATATATGTCGTGAGAGTGGGACGCTGGGAAAATATAACAATGATTAGTGGTGGCAACATCTTCAAGTCGGTTTCAGTTTTAAAGAGAAACTCTCAACAGCATGTTCTGTACCACATTCTTGTAATTAGCAGCAGCATGCCAACTGTCGATGAAGCTAAAAATCCCGCACACGCCATCATTCATTTCTCGAGGTTGCTGTGTAGAAGCAAAGTATCGTCAACGATCGACAGATTACGACGGGTTCACCCCTCCTTAATTACAAGGCTCGCTAATAAGAAGTTCCTCTCCGCTGGTGCACTTGATGATGGGATGGCATGCACAAACGGCGCTAAAACAGTGAGGTACGGATCCCGTGCTGGCGGAAGTTACACCACTCCAGAAGATCGAATTTAGTCTCCTGGATCTACCTGTACACCATGTATTTGTGAACTTGATCACTTTCCGGGAAGCCCCCTTTCCACCTACTCCCATCCGCGGAGAGGGGGGACAAGGTTCCTTTTTGCTTGTTTCTTGTATGTACAGAGCGCGACACTGTTAGCGCGAACAAGCGATCGCCAGTTTTTCCAGTTTATACATCCAAGTTGTTATAGCTACGGAAAGCGCTCGTTTAGTTTTATAATGCAAGCGATAAAATTTCTGCTCGCTAATACTATTTAGAAGTAAAACGCGAAAATGCGCCGATGTAATGTTCGCGCTAACAGTGTCGCGATGTGTACGCTTCAAATTTTCTTGCGCGCACTAAGCAGTGGCAAAACGCGGAAGGTTAGATGATTATCGCGTTTCGCCACTGCTAACATTGCGTTTGCTGCACGATTGGTATCTTTGGTGCGCCCCTAAGTTTTCCACGAGCTTCGAGTCGTTCTACAGTTGACTGATAAAGTGGTTCTCGATAATGCCATCTAATTATTTTTTTCTAAATAAAACATTAATTAAGGCAGGCTAGTCAATTGTCTGACTTATCGCAGAAATTAGCCCCCCCCCCCCATCCCATAATCTCCCCTTGGCAGTATAACTCACCTGCACAAACCGTATTATTTCATCTTTACGAATGCTTTCTAATATATCTGTTCGCATTGAAATGGAACAACCGGTATATAAAAAATGTAGCGTATGATGCCGAAGAATATGAGATAATGAAGTCAAACTTCCTACCGTTGTTGGTGTTTTAAAGCATTTAGTTAGTCGACGTTTCGCCCTGAGTTAGGCTTTCTTCAAAACTGACGGCTAACATTGGTTACAAACTTGTTTTCGGTTTACACTCCTGGGTCACATCACATGACACACTGCCTAAGTTCACAACAATGCTAGTCAACGAAAGCCGATTACGGATGGCCAGAGCTCGAAAACAGCCTCGCTACTTTAAGAAAGAAAAAACAAGCGCACACAGTGAGCGAAAGAAACGATAAACCACGTTGAAAAATAATATCTCTACCTAAAAAGTAAGGCGAGAAATTGTGCGCCGAACACGTGCACCGACTTCACCCGCGGTGTTGACGCCGAGGCACCCACATGGGGCGGTATCATGCCTCATATCGCGAGCCCAAGAAAGACCCCGGCTTGCACACAGCGACAAGCCCCTTACAACATGCCGCTCTCTCGGAGGACTGTGACCTCACGTCGCTGCACCTTCAGCGCCGCTTCACGGCGGATAAGCCGGATCCTGGATTCTCCGGAGGTCTCGCAGAGTTTCCGACACTCCCGCCCTCCGCGATCGTCCACGAGTGCTCCGCACAGCCCGACCATAGATTCGCCGGCGGCTCTTCGGCAAAGGCCACCCCTCCGTCATCGGCGGGCGTCCCCACGCGTCCCGACAGGGAGATCAGCCCTACAGAGCGAGTTAATCGCATCATCAATTCCACCCTTCTACCCAGAAAATATGAGCAAGACGTTCAGCGACGTCGTCCACCCTCAGCTGGATTGAAGACCACTGCGGGACACACCACGATCTCCCCTGTTCTGAGTCAGACCCACACCGACCGCAACAACTTGTCATCTCGAGTTTTTTTACAACTTAAAAATTAGCTGACAAAAGATTACACCTCGATGCTTGACGATCACCCCTAGGACTTTAGAAATTACCTTAAAACAATACCTTGACGGGTGTATCACCCCTAGGACTTTAGAAATTACCTTAAAACTGAGAATGACAGCGTAATCTCAAGGTGAACTGGAAAGGTTGAATACGGTTCTCACTAAAGCGTCTGTCGAGTGGTGAGGATAACTATTGAACATTGCGAAACAACCTCAACCACGGTCAAACAAGTTGAACGTAATATACTCCACGATCATGATTTACCCCAGCATGAAACCGTGGCTATAATAAAACTGTTTGAAGATAGGAAACGGAGGACGCTCAGTTAGGTAAAAAAATAAGCTATCTAGGGACAATGTTTGATATATTCCGACTGGAGTGTGCGAACGGGAAGTGCAAAGCAGCACCACCGAATCCCATAATGCAGTGAACTCATTAAACGTAGAACTATCCACTCGGGATCCACCCGCAAGAGCGTGTGCACGAAACACGCAGAATTGTATTCCCGAATCCACTAAATAGTTAACTTTTCAAGCATATAATTGTTCACCACGAGTAGTTGCTTTCTTCGCGTGGAGTCAACTTCTGCCCCACAACGAGCCGATATCACGAATGTTATTTGCTCCAAGACCTAGATACTTTTGCCCATAACCTTCGACTTCGGAAGTTTTTTCTGACAGGCCCCTCGAAGGCGCCTCTACTCTCCCATCCACATCGACAGGTTGGACCCCTGAAACTGGCAGAGACAAGCATTTAGACAATGTTAATAATGCAGTTCACAAAGACATCGTAGCGGCTTTTAGAAAACAGCAGTCCAGTCACTACAGCCTTTCGGCTCCAGAGCGGAGAGCACCCAGGTCCCTTAGCAAAAGATACGACATCAAGATAAAACCTTCCTACAAGGGGGCGCCAAAGCCATTCTAAACACCACCAATTACTTACGGGAGCGATAAGGTAAACTTAACGACGCACAGTTCTATTGTCGTCTTGATGGAAGTTAATTTATTCAAACCAGCGGTACCACAATGAGAACGAAGATGGCACCTAACTATGTTAATTTTTTTATAGAAAATTTAGAATCGTTGTGCCATTCCGATAACTTCTGCTGTTTGTCATTCCAATAATTCAAACCACTCTTCTATATACGCTATATTGACGATATAATTTTTATTCAGTCGCATTCAGAAGTATATCTTTTCGAGTTCATTAGAGCTTTTTATTTAGCCCGCGAATCCATTTGTTTTACACAATGTTATTTAAAATCTGAAATTACCTTTCTAGACACAAGAGTGCGGAATAATCACTCCAAATTTGCCACTCAGCTGGAGCAAAAAGTGACGGATGGTCATAAATATATGCACTAGGAAAGATGTCACCCTCGGTCCTGCAAAAATAGCACACCTGACAGCCAGGCTCATAAGTTTAAACTTATATGTTTAAACAAAAAGGATTTTAAAATAAGCACCGATGAATAAGGACACGTCCTGAAGAAACAGAAATATCCGGAGAAGATCATAGACGATGTGATCAATGAGGAACAGGCACTTGATCGTAGCCTCTTGCTAAGTGAGCGGAGCGCTCTAGAGAGGAGCGTCTGGTGAACCTCATATTAACTTGTAGTAAGAAGTCTCCGATCGTCACACCCATTTTAACATTTATAGCAAAGTAAACGCCCCGCAAGAATGATCAATATTGTTCCTGTGGTCGTTCACACACACTCAAGCAATCCTGGGGACTTGAAGGTGAACATTTCGGCAGACGTGTGCCTGGTTGGGTTAAACGTTATAATTAAAGGGCAAACGCCAACCAATTCCTAAAAGATCGTAGGGTCCCAACGTTTCGGTGCCGGCTCGGCACCTTCTTCAGGGGGGCTATTTAAAAAAGAATCAGCTTCTTTCTTTTCTTTTGCCGTGAATAAGGGGCTGTATCTTTGTTTTTTACGGTGGTTAGTTTTCATCACGGGGACGCCAAAGTAAAGTTTAAGACATCTTACGCTGAAAGCACAGGCAGTCGCTTTTGAAGAAGAACGAATTTTGAGGTGTGTCAATACGTGACACCTAAAATAACGGTAGAGAGTACGAATTCCAATTTCAACTACAAAATTCAGAGAAACTTAAACTGCGGCACGAGTAATGTGATATACCTCCTGAGATGTCGCCCCTGCGGTAAGCAGTACGTGAGCCAGACGAGCACAGGTTTTTGATTTAGATTTAACTATCACAGAGAACACGTAAAATAATTTCCCAAACTCGCCCTTTCTAAACATAGTACTTTACCCAAACACAGATTTGACAAACTGGGCGTTACATTTTTAAAATATAATTTCCAAAGCAACATTGATCGCGAGCAGAAATAATTTTGTTTTATTTACAAATTTAATTTAATTCGGGGCCGGATTAATGAAGATCCCGGTGTAATGTCATCTATGCAAGCAATAATCACACTCGATTGATATGTAATTTAATCCTACCAGTTTGACCCCTGCTTTTTCGCGTGTACCTTTCGACATTAGCCGGTCGACGGCTTAGTGCCGACGGGTCAACGGGTCATGGCCTTCGACAGGCATAGGCCTCCTGCTGCTCCTTTATTGATGTTCTGAGACTGTAGTTTACTTTCCTCACTGTGGTCGCTATGTCCTTTTTTTAAGTAGGGAGATTATTTTTGAGAGTTGGCCTAGCGTAATTGGCTATCGTTGACTAGCATTGGTGGGGACCTGGGCAGTGTGACATGCGATGTGATACGTCATGTGACCAAGGTGTGTAAAACGAAAACAACTTTGTAATTAAGATTTGCAGCCCGCCTTGAAAGAGGCCTCACTCAGGCCGAAACGTCCACCCACTACACGTATTAAAAATACCAACAATGCTTCGAAGTGCGACATAATTACCTTATATCAATTTTAAAAAAAACGAAGATCCGTACTCGGAACTGGCAAAGCAAATAACGGAATTTGAGAATTTTGCGCCTTTGTGGCAATTAACGTCGGTGGTACTGAAGGAGGAGGCGATCATAAACGGTAGTACAAGAGTCTATAACTCTTATTAATCATGTAAATGCAGTAAACAAACCTTTCCTGAATTTCGAAACATACCTTAAAGGGTTTCATTAAAATTGATAGCCTTGTGTCTCAGTATTCACCCACCGTCCTACCGTGCTTTGTTTTTTGTTGTTGAAATTTTTCCTTATTGAGGTCAGTTCGTCCCTTACTTCAGGTTAACCTATCAAGCTTCTGTTTTGTTAAACGGGAGACTCCCCTAACTTCCTGCTAGAAAGTTTTTTGTTGCAAACCTTTTTTGGTGATTTTTTTTTTTTGAGCGCAGTTTTAAGTCGCCGGTTTGAGCGGCGTCGCCATCGCCGTCGCCGTCGGTGTAACCGCGCGGTGCATGATGGGCAAATTTCCCCGCTAAATTGAGCGGACAATTTTCCCCGCTAGTGGAAAAATCTTCCCGCTAAATCTAGCGGCACATTTTCCCCGCTAGATCTAGCGAAAAATGTTTACCGCTGAATTTAGCGGAAACATTTTCCCGGTAATTCTAGCGGAAAATTTTCCCGCTAAATCTAGCGGAAAATTTTCCCCGCTAAATTTAGCGGAAAATTTTCTCGCTAAATCTAGCGAAAATTTTTTACCGCTAGCGGAAATATTTTCCCGCTAATTCTAGCCGAAACTTTTCCCCGCTAAACCTAGCGGAAAATTTTCCCGCTAAATTTAGCGGAACATTTTCTCCGCCCCCCACCCCTCGAGGTCACGTGACCCCCAGGCCACGTGACGCCCCCTCCGTGCCTTCCCCTCCTCCTCAAGAGCTGCGCTCTAGTTCGGCGTTACAGGGAGTTGTAAACGGCTCTCATTTTGAGTGCGCATTTAAGAGAATAGAGAGCCTGGAAGAGGTCATTCATACTCTATGTTTCCTGTCTGTGGTCACTGTCCTTTTGTGTTCTTGTGGAAACTGAGTTTTGTTTCTTTGTTTTTTTTTCTTTTTTTAAATGTATTTATGTGGTCTTAAAGGCTATATAAACACCAACTGTTGTCAGATTAATTCAGCTTTGTTTAAGACCTGTATTTGTTCTTCCTTTTTGTTTCCCAGTTTCGGGGTATTTTGACAATGATTAACTACCACCCGCTCGTTTGCGGCCTAACCTCCTGTTCTTTAAATAATACATATTTCAATAGTCACTCTGCCACACTTTCTTTACTATATATGCTCCTCACTTGTACCAAATCCGTAAAACTTCGGGTTGACTTTGTGGGAGTTTCTTTGCTATTATTACTTTTGGCGCGCGTTGTCAGCAGACTTTTTCGCAGGGCGCTGCACCGAACAAGACGGCCGCCCAGTTAGGTTCCCCCTTCCTTAATTTGTTATGTCTTATTTTTTCGTTTGTCTAAATCTTGATGTGTGGGCCCAACCTTTCTAATGTACGTTAAGTGATTGGTTAGCCATTTAATGCTTTTCCCGCATCCTGATCGTGTGCACCCTTTTTGCGATATTTCCGCACAATTTTGTGATCTGTCTGTTTTTTTATATTTTGGGCTGTGTTTCGCTAGCTTGCTTTTCAACAGAGCCTCGCCACGCCGCGCCGGAAAAGTGTGTGCGTATATATATATATATATATATATATATATATATATATATATATATATATATACCGGGTGTTATTTTTTATTCGAAACAGATTTATTTAAAAAAAGCCGTGAAAGTTACACTTAAGCTGCTTGTGGAGGTGAGTTATACGGCCAGGGGGACATATTATAGGGGGCTAATCGTAACGATCAGTTGGCTAATTAACTAAAATTCGATAATTAACTTTTTAATTAATGAAAATAGACATATGGTTCCAATTAGAAACTTGCTCAGCATCATCCAAAACCCCTAAATCAGTCATTTTCAGAAAGACTTTGAGCGCGTGAAAAGCGTAGTAGTGCACTAAAGTTACCACTCGTGGAGCAGGTGCAAGGCTGGGGCTAGATAAGAGACGGAAAAATCGCGCGGGCGCCTTATCTCAACCTCTAGCTTTGTACCTGCTCCACGAGCGGTAACTTCAGTGCACTACTACGCTTGTCACGCGCTCCAAGTATTACTGAAAATGACTGATTTAGTGGTTTTCGGTGACGCTGTGCAAGTTTCTAATTGGAACCATATGTCTATTTTAATTAATTAAAAAGTTAATTAACGAATTTTAATTAATTGACCAATTGATCGTTACGATTAGCCCCCTATAATATGTCCCCCTGGCCGTATAACTCACCTCCACAAGCAGCATAAGTGTAACTTTCACGGCTTTTTTTAAATAAATCTGTTTCGAATAAAAAATAACATCCGGTATATATATATATATATATATATATATATATATCTCTCTCTCTCTATATATATATATATATATATATATATATATATATATATATATATATATATATATAGACGTCATCACCGTACGTTGATTTTCCCCCTCCTCCCCGGCCCGGATCAAATTGTAACACTATTCTTGACGAAGGCCGGACTCCGGCCGAAAGGTCGAAATAAATCCGTCCATCGTTGTTGTTTCACCGAAGTTTCTCTATCGCATTTTACCTACGCACTTGGCCTCCACGCCACCATGTCCGTTATTTATATATATATATATATATATATATATATATATATATATATATATATATATATATATATATTATTTACTTATTTTGTTTATTTTGTGCTCTATGTATTTTTTTCTTGTTCATGTCCCTATTGTTTAAACCACGACGCAGTTCGCATACCTAAAGTGTGACATCACTGGGAAAGAGGACGCGCGAGTGCGATCTGCAAGTAAGAGAGAACATATTATATATACTGTCGTGTCTTTACATGCTGGAGAGCGCAAGTGAAGTAGGAAAGCGTGAATGACTGAAAGGCAATGGTGACCGGCTTCCACGTCACCTCCAATCCCGTAGTAACGTCACATAAATAGCAGTACGCATTAAAACCTAATTGTAAAAAAATACTTCTCGCTTTTTTGAGTGGAGTAGAAATTTTAATCACACAGAAAAAAACATGACGAAAAAGACGACAGAATGAGACAGCACAATGTGTAAAAAGAAAGAGAGAGAAAAGAGAGTAAATAAGAAATACTACTAAACTTCATTTCAGTGATATATTTTAATAGTAGAGGATATCTAGCATCCCGTAAAATACAAAGGGTAGTTCTGAAAAACGATAAGCTAAAAAGTGCTGGAAAATGGAGTTTTTAAGTAGACTTCACAAGCAGCGCAACTAAAGTTGGTGTAACACATTAAATGCATCGGTCTATCCCTCAGACACCATGACTGCGTATGAAAGGTTTCAATATGGTAAGCAGTTTAAGATGTTACATGTTTTACAAACGAAATTTAAATCAAAGGGTGCTCCAATTGACTATGAACTGTTTTTAAAGTGGCACAAATGAAGCAAACATCAGATCGCGCAATTTCCCTTTTGCCGACACCCCAATATTTCCTCCCCCAAATACCGTACCAGCAACGTTGGTCGGGTCGAGGCCATCTGCCCCGGTCCTCGCCCCCTTAACACTATCTTTTTTCACAGCAGTTCCATATCTAAATTCAGCCGACACGCTGTCTGTTGTAGGACATAGCGGAAGCAAGTGCGAAGAGGGTCAGTGGGGTTATTCGCAACAAGGACGAGGAGGAGGGTGAGAAACCTGATTTGATATACTACATATCACGCGTACTTGTGGTTTTCTTGGTCGGAGCCTTCAATCCAGG
Source organism: Ixodes ricinus (assembly GCA_037355805.1). Lineage (NCBI taxonomy): Eukaryota > Metazoa > Arthropoda > Arachnida > Ixodida > Ixodidae > Ixodes > Ixodes ricinus. The sequence continues at coordinate 71,957 of JAZHYW010008419.1, forward strand.
GCCCCGTTGGCGTACGCTATCCGGGTGGCTCATTCGATCAGCCGTCCATGGTCGTGAGGCTCCGTGCTGGACAGGGTAATCTCCCAAGCGGAAATTGAGGGCTGGAGTTGACGTCTTTGCAGGGCGGGTGTAATAACACTTTTTGCGGATGTTGACAACCCGGGAATCTCTCCGGTTACCGCGTGGGGAAGAATAGATGTTTGTGTTAGGTATTGTGGTATGTGTGTTGGGGGTTGTTGCCACAATGTGTCTTTGGAGTTGATTATGGGGTGCAGTGATTTCAGTGTTTTTTGTGTAGCGTAGCGTTCTGCGATATGGGCGTAGGCTTGTAGGGTCGTACAAGGAGTTGTGTCGGTGTTCTCCCTTCTTCCCTGATTCCCTGCGTTAACATTGGCGATGCCCGGGAGGTTAGCGCTCGGGCGAGCAAATACGCGTTCACGTTGCCTTGGAGGGAGGTGTGGCCGAGGGTCCAAACGACGCGGACCATGGAGAATTTATCAGGGTCTATCGGGGACAGTACGCGCTCCGCTTGTGGGGACACCATGTTCGTCAAAAGGGTACTGCAAGTGGCTTGTCAGTCGGTGGTTACCGTGTCTGTTTTCAGGTTTCCGTCATTTACATGTTTTGTTGTTCGTGAGGTATGTGTGTGTTAATACTGTTGCAATAGCGGTCTCTTCCGCCGTCTCGTTCGATTCCGCACCTCGGACGGAGCCCGCTATCTTGATCGAGCCAGTGGCGTTTGTGACCGCCAGTCCCCATGCGTTGTTTCGAATCGAAAAATCGCGAGTGATTGGACTATGGACTTTCTGTGGCCGGTGTGGAGTTCAGAGTGCATGTCGTGTGAGATGGGTGCCGCGCGGAACTTGGCTGCGAGTTTTGGTGGAAGGGTACGTGGTCCTTTTGTTAGTGGGCTCTAGATAGCCTAGTCGACGGAGTAAGTCTCTGCACGTTTGCGTTGGCCAGTTCTGTAAGCTTCTACTACCTTTTCTATCGTTTTATCTTGGCTCAGCTGGAGAAGGCAGTGAATGGCCCTATTCGCGGGTATTCCGAGATCAGTTTTTAACGCTAAACGTAGAAAGATGTTCAGCCGATTTATTTCTGACTGATTAAGTCGGTGGTAGGGTACGTGACATTTGATGAGGCTGATTAGTGGGGCTTATACACTATCCGCATGGTATCCACTTCTTTCCGTCCCCCGTCTGTTGGAGGCACGGCGGATTAGTTGGGCTAGTTGCGCAAATTGCTACAGGAGTAGTTGTATATAGTGTGGGTCGCCGGTCCGTTGGATTGGAGAAAGAGGCCAAGTACGCCCAGTTGGTTCTCTCTTCGGATGGGGGCGGGTGAAAGCCAATCTTAGGTTCACCCTCCTTAGACCTTGCGCGTGTGCGGATTACAAGCAGTTCCGACCTCTCCGCCACGCTCGTCGCATCGCGCTCGTTGGTCGCATAGAGTTGTGTTATCTCTATGGCTTCCTGTTGGCTGTCATGAACGTGGTCGTCCGAGCGTTTGGTCGTCCATACCGTGATATCGTCGGCGTATAGTCCGCTGTGGACGTCGTGGATTTTTGGCAGGAATGGGGGAAGTCCGGCCCGCCATCTAATCGCATCGCCACGTCTAATAGTATGGGCGAAAGTACCATGTCCCGTGGGGTGCACCGGCCCGTTAGTTTGATTCGGTCGGAGTGTACGTCCCCGATGCCCACGGTAGCAGTGCGGTCCGAGAGGAAGACTCACATGTGGTTGTAAAACCGCCACCGCTCTGTGTCTCGGCTGAGGCCCATTCGGATGGTGTCGTGGGGCACGTTCTAGTAGAAGCTCCCTTTCAGGTCCAATGTTATTACGACAAAGGTCTGGGTCCAGTGGTTTTGTCGGATGGCAGAACCTGGTATCCGACAAAAAGCTGATCGCTTCGAGGTGAGGTTGGATTCGATTCAGCACAACGTGCTCGAGCAGCTTGGGAATGCACGATGTAGTGTTATTTGTCGAAGAAAGTGTAGGAACAGAGGCTTGCCCGGCTTTGGGGATCAGCCTTTTGTCAGCATATCGTCATTCTTGCTGGAGGGTGCCTGTCTGCCAAGCTTTGTTGTAGTACACAGTTTGGGTGGTTACCGACCCGCCTCCCATACTTATTTGCGTCCTGTATGATATTCCGTTCTTTCCGGGTGTCGTGCTGTTTTCAGGTACCCAAGAGCGGCTCGAATTTTTGTCTTTGTGATGCCGTCGTCCAGTGGAGTGCTCTCGATTGGGGGGGGGGGGGATATTATTTGTATTGCGGCTCTGACCCGCCGCTCAGGTTGGAGTGCACACAGAAACGACTTGTGAGAATTGTCTACGATCGCCACATTGGACGGAGGGTGTTTTAAGATTGTTCTTCTTTTGGACACTCTTGGTCGTTCGCCTCTTTCAACTATGTGACTAGTTCGCGACATGGTGTTTCTATATAAGTTTTTGAATTCTGTTTTTGATTGCCAAATGTTATTGAGTAGAATCTCAATTAATGTCCCCCAGCGACAAAATAGGTCTACTCCTTTTTTTACCTGTATTATCCAGAGTCCAGTCCTCTGCTGACACGGATGATGCTAATTTACAACAAGTTTTTAACCGTCTCGTAGACTTTTTATGAATTTTAAAAAGTTCAAGAATAGCATAGTGGTCAAGATTGACGTCTAGTTTGTTTACTTCAGTTCTTTTTTATTATGTCAAGTGTAACCGTAAAAAAGGCCCTTAAAGCTGTTTGGGAAACACAATAAAGCTCTTTGATTGATCTATTGATTGATGTGTACAGAAGGCCTCCAGGGCGGGTGATAGTGCGGTGTTGTCTTGTGCGACATTGAGTAGATGCTTGGCGACTGCCTTGCACGTCTCCGCCCTCGTCTTGGTCAAATACAGGAGTCCGCGCAGGAGCGCCCACGTTTGGGCCATCCCGAAAGTTCTTTGAAACCTTTCGCAGAGTTTGTACACGCCAGTCCAACCATTCGGTTCAACCGGCACCTATCTTCGTTTTCTTCTTGTTTTGTCGGTATCGGCGTTAGTTTTCGAAAAGCGCCCCAGTTTCTGGGGCTCAACTTGCTACCCGAAACTCGTACCATTCTCATCTACTTAAGTTTTTCGGATGTAGTGGACGATGCCCAGATTTTCCTCTAAGTTCGTCCACGTGAACGGGCTTTGTGTCCCTCGCACGCATTAGATCCGGGAAGGTGTCTCGGTGTGTGCTTTTGCTTAGTCGGGTTGGGTACTCGGTTTCTGTTAGGATAGGGTGCCTTCATGTGCACCTTGCTTAGTTTGATGGCATGTTGCTATTTTCTTCCGAAAGCTTATTTCATTTTTTGTTCTGAAGTGTGTTAAAGAACGCGTCCCTGCAAGCCCTTGTGGCGCTGACTCTGCTACGGCGACATTTTGTTTTCAACGATTTCATTGTATTTTCCCCGTGAGCGCGTGCTGGAGGCATCGGGTGCTACACAGGACGGCATGACACTAAACAAAACGGCATTGAATAACCCTAGGTCAGGAGTGTCAGTTGATTACGCGCTATGGCTAGGGCCAATATGCGTACCTTCGTTGTCTCAGACTGGTAGCCCCACGACAGGTGCACCGCGCTAAAGTCGCTCACGATTAGTAGCAAGTTTTGCCGCGGCTTCGCCAGCTTTATTGTATCTTGGAATAACCCCTCAAACGTGCCTTTTGCGACTTTCTTCGGACACTTGTACACATTAAGTACAAAGATGCCGGCCCGGCTCCATTGCCGTGGCAAGAGCTCGTGCATGACATGCGGGATATGTTCGTGTGTTGTGTGATCGTGTTTTCTATCGGCGTTCTCTTTCTGTTGACTAGTGTTGGTACGACGGGTGTTTCACAGTAACTTGTCGTTTACCGCGGGAATGTTTTATAGCTTACAAGGGTTGGTTTGCAGTTCGTTTCTTGAAGTGCTGTTACATTGGGTTAGTTTTCGCAGGTGCCTAGGAACTGTTGTGTGGTTCCCCGTCTGTGACGATAGCCCCTGCAGCTCCACTGCCGCATTAGCGTGGTCTCCGGGGTTGCGTGTTTGAACGCTTTCTTTCAGTTTGCGTACTTCTCTATATTGTTATTGACGGCTGTTGTCGTTGTTTGTAGTGCAGCTGCAGCTTTCTTTTTAGAGTGGCTTCTACAGGTCCACTGTCCGATGGTGCGGTATGCTTAGGTTTCTGATCTATTACCTTTGTTCACGTTCGAATCAGTTTGCTGTCTTGCAGCCTCCAGGTGGTCTGAGGTGTGAGTCCATTTCCGTGGGGCCGGCTGGGAAAATTTTGCTTCAATGCGCATTTTAACCTAACTGGTCAAGGTGTCAGTGACCAGTTTCATTATTTTATACGATGGGGTTTGGAGTTTCTCTTTAACTATTTGTTCACACGTACGTAGTCGCTGTTCCATTGCATCAAGGCGATGATCAAGATCATCTGAGGCCACATTGGTGTATGCAGCTTGGGGGAGATGTCTGTAAATCAATCAATCAATACGGGTTGTATTGTGCCCCAAAGAGCTGGTAAGGCCTTAGGAGAGTTACACTTGCACGAAGTGAAAGACGGTAGGACCAAAAATATTTTTACACTACAATGTTAACCTTAGTATTAAACGTTTTTTAAAACACGAAAGGATCGTAAACAGGTCCATGCCAGGATTAAAACACTTGTCATACATGGTCTGCATCTCAGTCAACAGAGGAAACATCCTAAGTTAGAACGGTCAAAAGAAATCGTAGACCGATTTTTTATTAGGGAACTTAGCGCAAGTATCTGCTCAATAAGAGAGCTGAATCAATAGCTGCGTAGATTAGTTAATAAATAAAAACAGAATCTTTGTCTTGAACTAGCCGTCTACACAAAAGAGGCGAACGACAAAGTGTATCCAATTGACGCACGTAATCATAAAAAGCTCTTTGTCCAATGTGGCGATCATAGCAAATTTTTACTAATCGTCGCTGCACGCACTTCAGCCTTGTAATTTGACTGACTCCAAGGGAATTTCACACAGTGGAAGAAACGTGCACCTTTGACAAAGCTATAGACCAAAATATGTGCAGTATGCACGTATAAATGCGGAAATTTCGGGTTAGGTATGCAATTACGCCTAGGATGGGTAATGAATCATTAATATTTGTTTGAAACATGGCGATTAAAATTGAGTCGTGAGTCAAATCGAAACACCATCGTCACGTGCAACTGAATATCTTGAAATGTTAGTGTCGAGTACTTTATATGGATGAACAATAACATTGGCTTTAACGGAGAAAGATAGAACCTTAGCTTTGGCGGGGTTCTATAGGAGCGAGTTTGGACAACAGAACAAGCGAATCGCATCAACATGGTTTTGGAAGAGTTCACTGTCAGCAGGTGTCTGGATACGACAAACAATTTTCACGTCGTCAGCGAAATGTAACATCTCTGAGTTACTGACACAGGTTGCAGGCTCATTTATGAGAATGTTAAAAAGCAAAGCTGCAAGGTTCTACCCTTGTGGTTCTCTGGAAGTTATCACATAACGATATAGTTCGCATCCTAAGTAGGACACCTCATTTGAGCGATCACTAATGTAGATGACAAACCAGATGCAGACTCGAAGAAAGACCCATATTAAATAGCTCCTTCAACAATAAATTATTATCTACGGGGTCAAACGCCTTAGAGCAGTCAAAATAAGATCAACCATGCCACGGGACCTAAATATAGGTTTTGCGAACTCCAAAAAAGTTACAAGATTAGTTTCAACAGAACATCCCCGACAAAACGCGTGCAGATTTAGACTGAGCGTTGATCTAAAATGAGAACTCAGATGCTTAAAAATAACTTTCTCAAAAACCTTACAAAGAGCAGAAAGCAGTGCAAACGGTCTGTATTTATCACACACGGAGAGCTTCCAAATTTGTGCACTGGAACAATCACAGCATTTTTCTACGCCGATGAAAATGTATTTTCTTTTAAGGAGATGTTAAAACTGTACTGAAGCGCAGGAGCCAATATAACCGAACACCCCTTAACAATTAAGGCAGGAATCCTGTCTTCCCCACATGACTTTTTCGAGGCTATTTTTTATGGCTGAAACCACAGCATCAATCGTCAATACAGTCATTGACATAAGCAGAATGTTATCTGAACAAGGAGCTGTGTTGTTAAATTGGGGAACATTGGGGTTTATTATAGATGAGAAGTGTTTTGAAAATAAATTACAGACACTCAAAGAGTCAGAGACGTGTACCGTCAGAGTCTTCAGAGCTATAGCCTCAATTCAACTGGATGACCTACTGTAACTAACATGTTCCCAAACACAGTCAGGACAACGCCTAACGCCAGACTCAGTGGAGTTGTGCAATAGGCGTTTGTCTCTTTTAATCAATCGCTTCACCATACAGTGGTGCTCCTTGAATAAAGAGTGCCATTTGTCCAAGCCAGAAGATTTATATACTTTCTGATAACGTGATATCAAGATCAGTGCCCGCCGGAGATCACGTGAGAACGAGGAAGAAATGCACTTCGAAGACTATACTTTACCGGCATGAAGCGGTCCAAAACAGACTTGACAGTATCTGTCAGCCGAGCGACGGCACAGTCAGCGTCGGCACATTTCAAAACAGTGTCTCAGTCAGCATCGTTCAGATGCATGCACAGTCCCAAGTAGTTAGCACGAGCATATCAAACACAGGAGTAAGCATGTTTGAGCTACTAGTATACGGTAAGGAAACCGCTGCTGAAAAGGAGCATCTAGCCATAGTGTCGGGTTGAAATTTCGACTTGGGGTTCAAGCTATAGTATGTGTCGGAATATGGATCAGGGTTGGAGGTGGTTGACAGTGTCACGCCATTTTTTTCGTTTTATGCCTCTTGCTATAGCCCTGCCTTGAGTTTGGGCAATAGGGTGTTTCCTATCATTGGCAAGCGCTTCACTGTATGTAAGGTTTTTTTTTCTTTTGATGGGGGCCTAGGGCTGGCAAGCTAGAAGAAGCCAGGACACCCACCCCTTGTTTAGCTCTGTCTATTTATATTAGGTGCAATTATGCTGTGCGGAAGGCTTCTTTGTGGGTACCGACCAGAGTTTGGTTGGCTTGGTGTACGGTGCCCGCTGATTCTCTGCCGCCATTGCCAAAAGGTCGAGCGGCTTGTGACTTTTGGTTGCCAACGGAATTCTGAGTTTCTTGTTGGTCTCTTGGGCCGATTGTTTCGGGCGAAGCACACTGCCGCAGATATTGGTGGGCTGGGGTATTTCTTGGCATATTTATATTTCCCTTAGGAGCTGCTGCATTTTTTGTAGTTTTCATCAGCTTGAGTCCTAGCCGGGGAGCTAGTATCCAGTGGGCTGTGGTCGCCCTTAGAGTTACGGCAGCAACGATTGTACTCGTGGGACTTGTCAGGTTTCCTAGATGTAGGACGATTTGTTGCAGGTGTGGCAAGGAAGAGTCGAAGTTTTGGTTGGAAAAGATCACATCGGACTTGCGGCCGATATCCAAGCGCAGTTCACAGAACCACACTGCGTGCGCGACATGGGTATACCCGGGTTCGCGCTCAATAAAATTACAGAATGGTTTGTTTGCTTGTTTCTTTGTTGTTCTTTTTTGGGGGGAGGGGGATGTCTTTTCAAAGCACAGCGGTGTTGGTCTGCCGTGCGGTGTGGTCTGAGACGAGGATCCTGCTGACGGTGTCTATCTTGTCCATGAGTTCCTTGTTGGCGATGCCCTCGGCACCACTACGCTGGTGGCGATGTTTGTCCGGATTCTCTAACGGGTCCCTTGTATCGTGAGCTCTTTTAATGCGATACAATTTGGATGAGCTGCCGGGATGTAGGCATGTACCGGAATAACGTTTTGCTGTGGGCGAGGATTGATGTATGCTGCTGCGATAACTTAGCGGCTGAGTCCGGCGGCAGCAAGGTGGGCCATACTGGTCTGATTCGGTGAGACCTGTCAAAAGTTAAGATCATATTGGTGCTTTAGTATGGTCGTTTCTCCATATCGGACGGTCCGGGGCGGTTCAAAACTTGCTCCCACTGGCGGAGGTTAAATATTCCATCTGCGTTGGGTATACGAGAGCTCCCTGCAGCTTGGCCGCCCTCCGGCGTTCCGTAGAGCCGCATGTTCGGGTAGCGGTGGCGGTGCCGAGGACGAAAAATGGATTTTCACTTGACTGGGCGGTGAGTCGGTGTTTCCAGGGGTGGCGAGTGATCCTCGACGCCAGCCCCACTTTTGCGACCTTGTGTTCGGGCTGCGGCCTACGCCGCTGACCTGCGCGGCGGAGGCCGCGGAATGCAGCAGCGGCGGCAGCGGCGTCTGCGGCAGCAGCAGCGATGGCGGCGACGGCGACGGTGGCGCGCTCCTTGTTAGGCTTAGCGCGGAAAAAAGCGTGGTCCAGGCGACAATTCGCCTAAAAGATAAAAACTTGCTTTGGAAAATCGGTTTTGTGGCAGGTGGGGTTCGGTGGTCCTAGGATGTTTACTCAACATAAATATCGCAGGATTCTAGACAAGGTCTAGAAAATTCACCGAACAGACCTATTTTTAAGTTACCCAAGCATCAATGAGGATGCAGGAATCGGTGTTCCACGCGCCGAGCGTGCTAGTCTCAGCAGTAGTAATTTTTCTAAAACAAATACCTACAGAAATTACATCTTGCACCAGAGCCGTATATGTAGAGAGTTTGGCCGTCCGTTGGGAAGTACAGTAGGCCAATAAGGAGGCCCCATTGGCCGAAAGCGGGCTGGGCGTGTTCCGGGGCATCTTCATAAATTCGAATCGTAGCCAACCAGAAGCCGGAAATAACACCCTGGCGGTGGTCGCGAGAAACAAACTTAATATGTGTGTCGGTGTAGCTCTCAGTGACTGAATATATGGTGCAAGTGATTTTTAAGTCACGGTCATTCAAAATTATGTTGGAAGAGTGCGACTAACGGAACAATCGACATAATCCGTAAGCCAAGCGCCGAGGGCCGGGTATCTGCCGTCCGAGCGGTCGCACTCTGTCCGAGCAAAACAGAGTTGAGCGGCCGATTTGTTCCTTACATCTTTCTGTATGATCATGATCGAAACATTCACGTGCACCGTATATTCAACCATGAAGGGTAACTACATCTCACGCTTAGGCGCTTATTAAAACCATATACCAACATATAGCTATGATTAAAACTGTTTCTCGTTAGCTCCGCTAGGGGATTCTTTTCGGCTTCTGGTTGGCCAAGAGAGCATGTCAAGCCCTCTTTCTGCGTCTGGTGCACGCCCTGGCTCTCTCCACGCATTCCATTGACCAGATTCTCTCTATACACAGCTCTGTCTTTTCACGCGTTCGTCAACGCTTTATTTTTGTTATTGACTTAAAATATTTTATACGGAAAAAGCGTGCTCGTGTGGCGCGTGGAGCACCAATCCCTGCATTCCCCTTGATGCTTGGGTAATTTAGCAATAGGTATATTTCTGTGGAGCGACGTGAAGGCATCCTACATCCATGCGTCCTCTCGCGTGATCCTCGTGCAATGAAGGTGGCAATGACATAATGCGGAGAGCAATGCGGAGAGCAAGTCGTCTGCGTCTGGCGCAGGAGTTCCAGTGACATCAGAGCGACGCCGATCTCTGATTGACTTTGATAGAAAAGGATAGTGGGTAGACCTCAAATCTAGGTGACTTAAGGTCTACCCACGCACATGTATGAACGCGAAACCTCACTGTACAGCAGAATCATTACTCTCCCTCCCCCGTCATTCTTCACACATACTCGGCAACAGCGGCAAGGATCTCTCTCTCTCCGCACCCCCTCCCCCACCTCTTTCCCCACACAAGCCGCCGTTCCCAAATACCCACGTGATCACAGGCAGAACGTCGTTCCTTCTACATTTATGCATCCTCTTGCGACGCTCTCCCTCCCCCTTCACCCCTCCGGCAGCCACCGTTGCGAAATACCCACGTGACCGAACTGTGGCTGCATACTCCCAAGCTTCCCCACTGCCGCCGCCCGGGTTCCGTTCTCAGAACCCACTGGAAGCATATCGCAACACAGTGGATGTAGGCAAATTTCCTTCAACATGTCTTTCAACAACGCAGCAGCAAAGGCTGTCAACCGCAGTGCTCACACTTTGTGGGGTCGTTCGTAATTTTATTTCCTTAAATACAGATCCTCTTCAGTTTTATTTAAGCACTGTCCGAGCTACGGGGCTTTATCGAACACCGGCGACAGGAAGCATCACCAAAACTCGTAACCACTTAAGCGTCATGTTATAACAGGGACAGAAACATCCGTATAGTGAGTTGCTCGAATAAAAGCGACGAAAATGCATGTGTTCACCCAGTTTGTCCCCAAGTGTATTGTATACGTCGGGGTTTCTTTAATGACGTGGTCCATATTTACAAGGTATCACTGTATAGGGCCTTTAGTTAAAATCCGTTCTTATTTTTGTATAGTTTTTGGACAAACCCTGGCACATGAACGACGCCTTTGCTATAGTTCGTATAATATGATTTTCTAAAACTTATTACAGAAATTACTTCCTGACTAGAAAAAAGGATTATTCGCCGCAGAAGGAGTGTTTGTATCCAAGTTTAACTCTCACTTTGAGCTCACTGCAGCTTCTTTAAGCAAAACAAAATAGTTAAAAGGGCAGAGAAGACCTGCCGGCGCGTTGCGTTTGAACGTGCCCCATCAAAGCAATACGTGCCCTTTTTATCAATACCTGGGCCACTTAAAGGGAAAAAAGGAGGTCGTTGTGCGTGCTCGTGCATGATTCCTTGGCTTCAGCTTGTGGACTTTTTTGTATCTGCCGTTTATTTTATTGCGATTGATATCATTGAAGGAATCTGTAGCAATCCTACAATATCTCCGGGGCATAATCTTGTCCTCGCCGGTTTATATTGGAAAACAAATAGGCATTTGAGGTATTACACCGATCCCTTCATATCGACTTTTAATTATATTTGGCTACTTCAGTATTTGATGTGTTAGACGGAGTCATTTCTAGGTAATATTATCTCTACGGTTTCTTTTCCGTCATTCATGACACGGCATAATCGTTGTGATCATTTATCATTCCTTGCTCTTAAAGCCCTAATATAAAACGATATTAGAGCACGACTTTAAATGGTAGTGCACTAGCTGTCTTGTTTATTATGACATCATACGGCGAAACTAGAGTCGAATTTTTAGAAAGAGTCTTGTGCAAAAACTATTTAAGTTGTACCGATAGCGAGTGGTAGGAAAGGTGAACGTGCTAAGAACCAGGTTAGTACAAATTGAGGTTTATGCGCTGTCCTCCAAAGATCCGTATAAAACATATTTTAAACTCCGAACCTCAGGAAGATTGAATACGAGAGATTCCATACACCCAGTGTTAATTAAGGCGTACTTTGAGAGATAATGATAAATAAGGAAAACAATAAAAGGCTCCTGAAGACCCAAACAAGAGAAACTTCGCGAGGAGTTAACCCGATCTGTTTAAAAAAGAAATGAAGTAAATGCTTATCTCAAGTCTATACAGAGTGCACGATAAGGTAGCGTTAAACGGGAGCTCCGACGATTTGTTTCTGCTACCTCATCCAAGGGCATCACCTAAATATTGGTGGCTTCGTGACTGCAAAATTGAATCACGTTCTCCCAAATTCACTTCAGGTAATTCAAAAGTCATAACTAATTAGCGACCGAAACCGAACTTTATTTTGCTAGTCTTTCCCCATTTTTCTCTCTAATTCAAAAGTGATGTAATCGGCGGGAAGCTTGGCGCGCGGCTGGCAATAGAGTACGTTTGCGTCCAACATGCTCAAGTGCAAAAGTAAGCAGACAGGGGCGTTCATGCTATATTCAAGTAATTATAATAATATATATTTGCAGAAATTATAACATGGACCCACGTGCTGAACTATAAGAGGCAGAAGCAACCGGGAATATGAGTAATGCGTGTTTGCAAACGTGGTACGCTCAAGCCACGGCTCGCTAGCGTTGTAAAAAGTGCTGTTTAAATTAGTTTTCCTTTTAATATAAGCAAGCAATTACGCTGGCAAAAAATGGTCGCAGGGTTTCGCATTACACTTTTTGTCGAATTACTCAGGCACTCATGAGAATGCTCGGAATCTTGGTCCAGGTGCTGCACACGCTAGCCTGACATGAATGTAGGAGCCATTTGTGGTAGATTTTGTTCAAAAAGGTTACTGTTGCAGACGCCTGCTTGTGTGACTACACTAGCAAGCATGCTTCTTAGTGTTTGGGTAATTTAGCAAAACGTCTAGAGACCATTCCATGAAGCGCTTTTGATATGTTCCACTTACGGCGTTCCTGCGCGGGGCGTGTGCTTTGTTCGCATTCCGAAGCGACAAACATCTAAAATCTGGTCTATTAACTAACACGTGTGAACTGTGATTTTCGTAAACATTGGTATGATGTATAGGACAAAATGCTTAACAATCGTGAATGCGAGACTACGGGGAAAGTTACTGTTGATTAGGATTGTCGGAAAGTAAAAAATAAAACGAATTCCGCCACCATCAAGCCAAACTTCACCGAGGTGTAATGACAGGCATATAACATAGGCCCTTAAATCGCCGCGTACGGTTATTAATTCGTTTCAAAAGTTACCCGGATGTTGATTCAAACCTATGAATATATATATACCCTATTGAAAATTCCATCAAGATACGTAATTTGGGACACTGACTGCCAGTCAGCAGCCCTGGTGGAACGTGCCCTGATGGTCCAGCAGATGACGTCTGACCATTTTATTGAGCGAAATTTCGTCGACAACATTCGGTTTTCCCCATGTTAATCGTAAAAAAGAAATGTAAATATCGCCAAATGCGTCGACAAAACAAAAAGCTAATAAAAAAAAAAAAGAAGCAACCCCGCACGGGGGATTGAACCGGGACCGCTTGCTCACGAGGCAGACGTCTTACCACTAAGCTACACTGCACCTTCAAAAAACTCATTATGAGAACTCGCTTTATACGAGACTTTCGGGCGGCACTTGAACGCGTGAGCAGAGTACCGTCGGACGGCACTCGAACGCTCTGCAAGAGTGCCGAAGGACGGTACCCCACCAGTTATACACGCGCCGTCTGACTCTCTTTCGGACGGCACTTGTAGGCGCGAGTGGACCGTCGGACGGCACTGTAGACACAGCCTCTATGGAATGCTTCGGCTCCATATGCAGTTAAGCCTTCAGCATGTTATGCAAAGCACTCGTACATCAATCGCCGTACTTCAGTTCTACTCACCTGCCATGTAGAGTACTTTCGCGTCGTAGAACCCTCCTTTTGTTCGCGCGTCTCCGGCCCAGTAGACCTGGTACACCTTATCGTCTTCAACTACACCGCTAAGGTTCCTTACATAGTCGGAACTCCCGAAAAACTGGGTCTTGTCCAGGAGAAATTCTACTAAAACGTAAGACCTTGTAGAGCTCGGGCAGGATCGACAGGTTGGAGCAAGCGGGCAAACAAAACGAGTCGAGAGCGATCATTCATGGAAGCCCGGCGAAGCCGGGCGAAGCGAAAGTAAAGGAGTAAGTGGCACGTTCGGCCCACGGTTCGGCCAGTTCGGCGTTCGGCGGGCTTCTGATCAGGGTTGTCGGTCGGTTGCGTGTCATATCTCTAACATCAGCGGTTTTATGGTTTCACGTCGCGAAATCGTTTTATCGTGCATAGATTATTTTTCGTATTCATAGATTTGACGAAATAGTGGTATTCGAACGAACTTTACGTCCGTTGACCGTACGCCTGTCTGCCCGTCAAAGCTTTTTGACGTACAGTCAGAGACAATCGATGTCCAATTAGAATCGCCACCAAGAAATCTTGACGGCATTTCGCGGCGGCCGACTGCCACCAGGAAACCATCAGAAAGCCGACAAGCGGAGTCTGACTGGAGTTTGACTGTCGGTCAGAGTAACTTGTTGGCCAATCAGACATGCTTGACGTACAATCAGGCACAGACAGGTGTCCACTAGAAAACATCGACTGCCAGACAGCGTTACATTGATGGATTTTTCCTTCGGGTATATATATTAAAATATTTCTTTTGATGAGAGTAAAATGCTACGTGTTCAATCTGTCACATTCATGGACGCAGATGGGGGAAGATGGTAAAAAGTAGAGACCTAGCAATTTAAACATTGTTTTTTAATTACATTTGGTTTTTACAGCCTCCAATAAAGTTAGCTTTAAAAATCACCTTTATTAAGATTTATACATATTTTCTTCTATAAATTTACTATTTTTTCAAGCCTCTTTACCATTCCTCTACGATTGAATGAAGTAGTGATGTTTCCACCACCTCCTCCTCGAGAGAAAATTGCACGCAAACCGTTTGACAAAACATATGTATATCGGAGATCAACACGTTTCCTAAAAGTCTGTAGTGACAGGCACAGGCAGCAGTGTATTAAAACCAGAGTGTCGAACCGGAACCGAACCGAACCGAAAACCGGAACAGAACCGTTATTTTTAGCCGAACCGGAACTGAACCGAACCGAAATCTTCGCCGCCATCTTGGAACTGAACCGGAACTGAACCGGAAAAAAAGATAACGGTAACCGGTTCAAAACGGTTCACGGTAATTTTTTTATTACAAAATGAGCGTTGGAGAAGTATAAATCGGCAGCTGCATTTCTATGTAGTGATCAAATTGTCATAAACCGAATTGCAATGTATAAGAAATTGTAGGTTTTTGTGGCGCTTTTTGTATTGACACTACGATTAATCGTGTGTCACGTGACGTCATGGTTTCAAGACATGCTGTCAAATAATGTCACGTCACGTGGCCCCGTGGCGTAGATTACTCACCGCGTCCAAGTCGAGTTAAATTCAGAACGTCAATTTCACACCCTCTTCTCCGACGCTTCGTCTGCTTCTTCCTCCCCGGCCTTCTTTTCCCTCGCCCTACCTTCTTGAGTTGCAACGGAATATAGATGTATTAGCTTTGTTGACATCGTGACGTCACATGCCATCACTAAAGCCCATTTATACAGAAAAGTAGCGACATCCTTTAAAGAATGACGCCAGCTATCTTGGGCCAGACCAGGCGGCGCTACCGTCGACGCGCGGGTTTAGAAAAGCGAAACATAAAGATAAAAGGTGTGCGCATCAGAAGAGGAGGGAGAAGGAATGCTTATGCTGTCGGAGTGCAGTGCATGCTATGAGCTCATGTCGCCAATCAAATTACACCGACTGTGCAACGTCCCGGCTTTCATCGTCTTTCCTTGAGCACATCCTTCGAGGCTGGTAGACCGTGACAGTGCGCTTTAGCTTGTGTGTAATTATTTGCGTGTCTTTCAGCCTTTGACTGCGCTCTGACTCAAGTATAGAAAGGCCGTGTGCTATCTTGGGCCAAACCAGGCGGCGCTACAGTCGACGCGCTGGGGTAAAAAAGCAAAACATAATTAGATGAAAGGTGTGCGCGTCAAAGAAGGAGGGAGAAGATGTCGCTAGCTTTTTTTATTCAGGGGCATTAGCCATCACGACTTTTCACCGCGAGTCATGCGACACCGTGACGTACTCGGTTGTCATGAGCCTGAGCTGGGGCTCGGGTTCTTGACAATCAGCATTGCCAAACATTAGTGTTGGCTCGTGTTCAGTCGAAAATGAGAATAACCGAACTCTAAAAAAGCCTAAATCTCAACCCATGCTGTATTTTTTGCCAGCCCCAGCGCATGACTATGATGAACACTGGCGGCATACAATTAGCGTCAGATCACATTGCCTCCTGTTCTATTAGCGAGTTGAGGATAGGAAAGCTCTTTCTTTCCTTTAATTTTTCTGCGTCTGCCATTGAGCAGAGAGGAAAGCTAATGCGTGTTTTTGCAAGCTATCAACGTCAGGTATTAGCTCTTAGCGGTATTTACTAAAGTACTAAAATTGTTACATTAACTATTTTACATGTACACATCATTGAGGCACTCAAACATGTCTTCGTTGTTGCTGAACTGTCTGAGAAAGTTGTCCCCGAGAATAAAATCATTGAAAAGACTGAATATGGCTTATTAATCTGACGATAAATAGAACTACAAGTGTGTACGGCAGGGATACCTGATAAGAAAGATTCTAGTGGCCTTTGACAGACAGCCGAAGTCGGCAGCCGCTCAAATTCTCGCAGTTTTGTTTAACCTTCACAGTTTTTGGATGCAAAAATTAAAGAAAAAAATGGAGAATTACTGCAAAATAATGACAGTAATATAATTGTCTAATTGGCACGCCCAAACAAAGAAGGAGTCCCCCAGAAATAGGGAAGGACTCCCTTCAAGAACCTAAAAAAAAAGGGGGGGGCGTTTAAAATTTCTTTGTGTTGTAAAGGTTCCTCTGCTCCGCATCTTCGGCACCGAGCAGACAGCGTGATCCCGCAAAACTACTTCGTTTGCGAAATCACCCCTGCCAGAAAGCGCGTTTTCGGGGTGCCAGACGCTCGCGCCGTTCCTCACGACGCTGCACCAAGCAAGAATATTTTTCGTTACTGAATACATGGGTTGCACAGAGCGCGAACCTCCTGCAGTGTGCATTTTGCACCTTGGCATTTGATTTTCTCAGCAAAAAGAAATCTCTGACCACTCGCATATAGTGCGGTGATGTCACGTGCAAACCATGTTAAACAGTTCAGTTTTCTGTTAAAATGTGATGTTCTCAACACAATACTTCTTTCACTTTAAGTGTGAGCATATCAGAAACTAAAAAGAGAGCACCGGGCTTTCAGCGTTCAAGCACGCGCGCTCCTGCAGTGCAAGTGGTCGGGACCAAAGGCTCGTGCTTGTAGCATAGTAAAGTGGAGATTTGGGCCAGTTGGTTCATTGCAAATAAAAAGCGCCGAAAAAATACAGGGACACAGACGAAGGAAAACAGGACAAGGCGCACTCTCAACTGCAGTTTATTGAAACTTCACATGTTATATAGCCACAAAAACCCTGTTTACCCTATCTGCTGAGCCCGCGTTTCGAAAATTCATACACATTTGTAGATAAAGATAAAGACGTGTCACTTATACATTTTTTCTTCCTGGTCCTAATTCCATATGCCTGGTGTAATTCTCGCGACACTTTATCTTTGTACCTAGCCAAAATCTTAGTGTTTGTTTGTAGCATAGGCTGCATCTGGACTTGAAGGGGCCATGCAGAGCGTTTCTGGCCATTTTTTGTTTTTTATTTGCATTGCTTTCGCTCGAATTAGTGGCTGGGACTCTAGCAACACATTAAACATAAAATAAACAAGAAATCTGGCGTATTTTGAACATAATAGCTGAAAGAGGTTTAGAATTTTGAGAGCATTTTATTTTGTTGATGACGTTATTGGTCTGAGCCAATAGAGAACCTAAACGACAAGAGCGTGAAACAACCATGCGCGATCTTCCTAGGTGTTGGAAATCAACATCCAGTTATGAAGATGTGAGCGCCGCACCAATTTACGGGTGTTCCAAGCAAATATATGAGTGAGAGTCACGTGCTTGGAAGTATCAAAAGAGGTACTTTGCGCCTATTTAGCCAGTTCTACCTTTAGAATTCTATGTCATCATTATCTGACGTTCTAGACCAATGTCGTCACTGAACGCTCATGTTTGACATTGATAGGCACGCCGCTCGAAGCAGCATTTGCTTTTCTTCGGCCCTTTGCAATGCCCCTTTAAGCTGAAACAAAGTATAGCAAAGGGGATGTCCAAATTGTAAAGTTGTGCAGTATATATAGCAGTCTCGCGATGATATGCTGCAGCCTCATAAAATGTTAGAGCGCGCATAACTGATAAAGCACGGAGTTGTAAAATCAGGCCACAAAACAATTGCCCGTAAAACCAAATATCGCTTTAGCCTCCCAAGACAGTATTCTGCGAAGTTTCGAGCTCGTGCAATCCGATGTCCTAATGTGATTCAAATTAGAAATGTATTGTCTGTTCTTTGCGATATTTATGTGTAATTAGGAACATCATTACACGCATCTCTACTAGAGAAATACGCACCATAACCAGCCAAGTCCTGAACAGTACAAAGTCCAACGTTTCAAAACCGATTTTTTTTTATCAAGGGCGACTATTTGCATGTGGAGAGCAGCAGCTTCTTTTCTATCTACTGTGTGTCGTTTGCTTCACTCACTTTTTCTTCTTCAACTGCCCTAGTCCGTTGACAAACGGCGATGGTTAAGCGGCTTTCGACCTATTGAGCCCGACCTATTGAAACGTCGGGCCACTAAATGTTTAGGACTTGGTTTGTGTAGGTCTGTATTTGTCAACTTTTTGACCGAACCAGACGGAGTTCCGTCAAACGTGTTTACGTTTAAAACATCCATCCCTATATAGTTCTTTTTGCAGTAAGGCGTCGTGTATGGAATTGTTTAGAAGAATATAATTTATTATCTCTCTCCCGCACATTTCGTGCATTTGCCTTAATCTATAACGTGAGCACACAGTTCTTTTTGGCATACCCGCGACCTGGTGTTTCACACTGCCAAACAGCGAACAAATAAGCACGTTCCGCAGACTCAACAGATGGCGTATTTCTGAGTATCGTCCTCCCGTGTCGGTCTGAAGCGGTTATGTGAACTTCATACAGTCAAATTTATTTATGACAATAACAAATATTTTCTTACTACCTGAAGACTTGACAACATAAATAAACGGCCTATCACCATAAAGATATATATCATAAGTTAAGGCACCTACAAATTATCTGAAATATGCTCTGCAAATTTTTTCCGGCGTTTTTATCCTCGAGAGGCACGTGCATAAGTGATTTGGAAGAAACTTACGTTTTTTGTTTTATTTTGAGGCTGATTTAAATAACTTGTGTTCCTGACGCATATTCAACTTCTGAAACATATAGAAGTCTGTTGCTTTTTATTTGATGAACAACCATTTTATGTGTCTGTGGGCTGGATGAAAACAAAGTGCATACACAGTGGCGCGTGGCAGAACTATGACGATTGCGCACGTCAGAAAGTGACCAATTAAGTAGCTGTAATTTCAAGTAGACTATGAAATACCCCTTTGTTGCATATAACAAAAAATCACCAATTAGCAAGGGTGATGCTTATTT
This sequence comes from Ixodes ricinus, assembly GCA_037355805.1. Taxonomy (NCBI): domain Eukaryota; kingdom Metazoa; phylum Arthropoda; class Arachnida; order Ixodida; family Ixodidae; genus Ixodes; species Ixodes ricinus. Next base: position 90,941 of record JAZHYW010008419.1, read on the forward strand.
ACAAATTGAACTGACCGGCATCTTGTCAAAAACAAACATCAAACGCCAAGCTATGTCGAATAGGTGCACTTCAATGCGCTCTATTTTAGGTCATTATCCGAACTGAATACGAAGGTCACTCTTTTCTGCATTATTATTCGCCTGCATCACGGCGCTAAGTTTAAACAATACTGCTCAGGAAAGCAAGCGTTGTGCTTGCCGCTTAGAGTTTCGATAAAAGGTAGACTGAAAGGGTTTGTCCTAAAACTCTCCTGACATTTTGAAAATCTTATTGATTCGAGCTCAGTTACATCGTCATCATATATATTGTGAAACGTAGTTTATAATCTAGATTTCAAAATATATATGGCGAGAACGTGCCCATTTCATGATTGTATGCACTATCTAATTTCTCAGTACAAGAGCACAGTAGGACTTGACTTTTAATATTGCAACGCAAAGGTTTACTAATCACGCGCATTTCAGACGACCGATGAGACTGATAACCTTTAGATTCAGGTAATATATGTGCGACTGAGGTAAAAAGAAATAGATGTTGAGTCATATATGTTAATCTAGCTGTTCATTTACTGTTTCATCGAAATTAAACAACGCAATTTATTTTCGGTACCTGAAAAAAAAAGTGGATTCAACAAATGATAAAAAGCTATATAGTTACTAGTGTCACTCTTGAAAAAGTGCCTATTGCCAAACGAACGCGAAAAATATACTCTCAGTTTAGCGGTTCAAACCGGTTCGAACCGGTTCAAACCGGTTCGAACCGTTATTTTTCGCTCCCGGAACTGAACCGGAGCTGAACCAAAATCCGTGAACCCGAACCGGAACCGAACCGATAAAAATTTCGGTTCGACACTCTGATTAAAACACATGTATAGGACCAAACTAGGACTTCGTTTAGACGATTAAACTCTCGTCTTCAGCAGACCGGCATACCCGTGCTGATCGGAGCGCCGACACCATCATAATCACGCTGCACACGGCGTGTCCCACCGGCCGAAGCTGATTGGTTAGATCCACCTACTAAAGCGTTTATAAAATAAAAAGTCCCTTGAAGACAATCGAAGAAAAATTCATGATTGAGCATGTCGAGTAGTGCTACAGAAATGACTATTAACTGATTTTTTTCGCACTTTTGGACTGGGGCTGTCGTGGCACATAGTTGTCTTGATACTGCAATCATCAACCTTGCGACAGTTCACAGCTGCTGGAGAATATTCAATTCATAGCTCGCAGCTGTGAAGTATTACAAGCAGATTTGAGAATGTTTTAATGGGACATTGGTTCTCTGCATATGGCTGCGTATGGCGTTTTCCTACAAAAAATGTACGAAAAAAGAAACACTGAAGATCAACCCGGCACTGGTCTTGCCGTCTACTGTAGAGCAAAGATTGCTACTCATTGCAGAAAAAAAGTTCGACCTTGAGGCTACGGAAAGGAATCTCGAACACTCACTCCCCGGAAGCCGGGAAGCCGCTCTCTTGGTCTTCCGTCAACCCTCCGCTTCTTACGTAAGCGGCTTGGAAAGCGCAGGGATTTTTATTATTGCCAGTGGAAAGTCACCTGCCCGAAGTTACACTTACTCTGTCCTCGTCTTTTGTGCGCTTTCAAAACCAAGATGAATAACTACCAACTAGCCCAACTTTCCACCCTTCCGAAGTTACGCGACCGGCATCATTCGAAAATTCAATAACTCGATGGAAGATTTTTAATCTTATCAAATATTTGTTTAGAAGTTCAATTTGGGCTTTGAATTCGGTCTGATTCTTTTCCAGCAAGGGTGTTTACCAGCACGCGCGCACGTGCATGTTGCACGTTAACTATTTAAGTTGAGCGGTCTCACTGTACTTGCTCAACTGGACATTTGCAGCATGAACCTGTCCCCACATTTTTCAAAGATAAAGCAAATCCTCTCTGTTTGAACACTTAGACGGATACTGAACCGAAATTTCAACTTTGCAAAATAAGGCCGCAGAAGCGATGGACGGGATCCTACGAACCCCAGAACTTAACTCATACATCGATATCTCGAACGGTTGGAGGTATTTTTAGAAAAGAAGTTCGTGATCAAGCGAGGACTCTGACGTCACGATCCTCCTGGAAAGGTTGAAGATGAAGGAGTGAAGCGGCCTCGCTTATCTCCTCCTTGCCTCGGTTTATCAGTTCGACGGGACGAAGCGAGGAGGAGAGGGAATTAGAATCGTGACGTCACATGTTCGTCGGCCGTTTCGGCCATGTTCAATCGCGCATTTCTTTTCCAAAGATAGATCCATCCGTTAGAGATATCGCTGTATGTGGTGTTTTCGGGTTCTGCAGCGTCCTGCCTAGCGCTGCAGCTCTGCTTTGTGCGCTCGAAATTTCGGCTCAGTATCCCTTAATGTCTAGTTTGCTAAAATGTTTGATATACACCAGCTCACTTGCGCCCTTACGTTGTGCCCGAATTTGCTGTTTAATTCGAAAATGCAAAAACAAATTCTGTATTTTTATGCGCTTGAAGTAGAAGTGCAGCATTGGTTCGTGTGTTTACAGAAACATTTTTGAAAATATTTTTGTTGATGTGATATAGGTTGTAATACTTTTTTGATTATTTCTTTGTAAACAGCGAGACCACAATGCATTTGAAATAATTTGTGGCATGTAATCTGTTTATAAAATTATCTCCAACCATTGAACTACTCGTAGTTTAATTACGATAAAAAGTTAGCCTAGCCATTACATAAATATTCTGAATAGCTATTAAAAAACGCCGTCTGGAAAACTCTGTAACAAAACGTTTCACTTATCACGTACTTTTCATACAATACCTACCGTGAATTACAATAATTTCCGGTCATCGGTTTCAAATTATCTCAAGTGAACATTACGTATAGCTATATTTGCGAACCAAGCAGTTCTGTTTGCCGCATGAATATTTATATGCTGGAGCAAGCTTTGGCTACCAAAAAGCCGAAACAATTGGATTCCGGGTCCTCGCTTACCCTCAGACAAAACCGAAGGCTTTGCGGGCATAACCTTAAGTCTTTCGCAAAAGCAAAGGTGTGTGCTTGCTAAAGAGATACAACCATGTTCAGGGTTTTTAATGAAAAACTATAAGCGTTTCCTTCATTAAAAAGATGTTATATACATATATATATATATATATTTAATTCAAAATACACAAACATTGAAGGGATTTCATTGCAGCCGTTAGATCCAGTTATAAGTTTGAATAGTTTTTTTGTGAGAAAACTCAGAGGAAGCATAAGCTTCTCCTTACAACGACGATAGCGAAACATATAAGCTCCCGCTTGTTCCCCAGCCCTGCAAGCGTGTCTGCGTGGCCTAGTAAGTAGCGTGTCTGGCTCGCAATCAAAGGGTCATGGTTTCAAATTCCGCCAAAACTATTGAGTTTTTGTTTTAGTAAATTAATTACTTTATAAAGTGAAATCATTTGAGACATGCGGCGATCTCGATATCGAATTACATATTATGTTTTAGCCACTTGCATTCCACGCGTAACGTCCCGTGAGCGTTGTGGGTTGTTTGAAATTCCTACGCGAGGTCATGTGGCTGTGACGTCATGACCCTATCGACCAATCAGGATTTTCCCGTCACGGCGCCACCAACGCCAACGCCGACTCTAGCTCGTTAACGCTGTCGCGTTAATAATCTTTTAAATTTTGGCATTTTTCCTCAGCTGGTGTCACAGGCTATACTTTCGCATAATAATTCACTGACTGCCAGCAATGCAAAGCATACCACCTTGTTAATATGGCTAACAAATGCACTTCATACGGAAACCCGCGCTTAGTGAATGTCGCAACTTTCAAAAATAATTTCGTTACGAACCACAAATCCCACAGATTCTCACGGTACTCAATATTATCGTACGAGCAACGTTCATAAAGTTCATAATATCAGCTTCAAGAATTGCAAAAAAAGGAGAACAGAACAGGCATCAACACGATCTCACGATCGTCCAGTTTTGGTACAGTATAAACACCGCCTGCTATGGTACAAAAGAACGCCGCTAGGACGTAGAAACGAAAATGTAGGAGCCCGTCGAGAAAATCGCAGCACCTCAAGTAGTGGTGCAGTGATCGTGCACGCGCAGGGATTACATAGTTTTGCGCCAGATTTCAAATTCACTAAACCTCGCAGTTAATGCCTCCCTCCTCTTCATTCGCATAAAGGCTCCACTGCATGGAAACCATTTCAAGGACAACGACCAAATGAATTCTGAATTCGATCGATTAGTGAACACTCAAAACAAGGAGTTCTATATCAATAGCATCTGACATGTTGTTGATTGCTGGTAAACCTGCACGAGTGTGGGTATAGTATATGTTGAGAACTCCTACCAGAGTTGCATTGCTGAATCTTTACTCCTTGATGACGATAATACGAACATTATGAACTCCCCTCGTAAAGAACGCCGAAGTGATGGAAGCAAGCTTGGCGGTCACGAATAAAACTCGGGACCGTCAAAGCGCTGGATACCTCATCACTAGCGTTGAATTCAACGCTATGGCCTAAAGCGCGCTTCCGTGATTTCTGCATCACCTTTCCATCCGCGGGCATTTCATAGGTTCGAATCCCTGCCTCTTTTCACTAGAAGGAAAAACAGCAAACACCGATTGGATAGATCACCTATCACACCTTAAACTTTACCTGTATTTTACGCTTACGCGTGACCGACTAACCAAAACAGAACTATTTGTCAACAATCCACGCTGCAAAAATAAGCCGCATCGCAAAAAAAAAAAAACTGATGGTGGTTTGTCGGTCATAACAGAAATTTGTTGTTCTTTTTTAGCGAATATTGCACAAGATAATTTGCGCTCGTACACTCCTGTACTGCCGTTCTTTCCTGGCAGACTACGGGTGCAAACAGGCTACCTCGACTCAATAGGGAATAAGAACTTCGATATGAAATGGGTAGAACACCTCCCATTCAAATTCACTGCAAAAACAAGTATCTCGCAAAACAAGCGTCTATACCGTCATTGAGATTCTTGACAATTTAGAGCAGGAGCAGTGTCGTATACTCTACTCCTGACGCACGAACGAGAGGGCGTTGAATCGATATATTCTTCGCGCTGTTATATTATGTGCACTCGTTATTGGATTGACCCATATACTTGTCGATGTTTCTTTGTGTTATTTGAATGTAATTTTGTTTTATTTACTTGGGCTTACCTAGGGCGCCTACGGTGAGCACTCCTGCTCTCTTTACGACCTAACATAGTCGTCCCACGAAGCTCGGAAAGAGATTGGACTGCAAACCGTACGAATTTTTCATTGGCTTTACGATCTCATGCGAGCGCTTCAGAGCCATACGTTTAGAATATTCCGAACTGATCCTGCGTTTATTGCTCGTGTCCCCATATCATAAATAAAAAAAAAACACCTTAGAATGGGATTTGACTTTGCGCTACACGACTCGGAGTCATCTGGATCCCGGACCTTAAACTCCGATATGATTATGTATGCCTATGCTCCTTAGAAAATAGCAAAACATAAACAAGAAAAGCGAAATGTTTCTTTTAAACGTTAGTGCATTTCTATTTCAGGAGGTTTATTTTATCGCAACTTCGCGTTTTGCAGCTACTAAATAGCAGCGATAAGATATCCTTAACCATTAAGAATTAAACAACCTTAAGAAAATATACAACAAATATAGGTCACATGTAATGCTTCTGAGCTCAGCAAACTAACAAACATAAACTATACATCCATAGTAAACCTGAGACTCAGGAACAATAAAGAACGGAGAGAATAACAAAGTTTCAATGACGACTTCGTTGTACTGTCCGTTTTTGTTTTTCTTATTGTTTCTACGTCTTAGGGTTTTTATGAGTGTGATTCTCCAGCTCGCCCACGTTTTTTACCTTTCTTTATATAAAACATACTTCGCTTTATCCCAAGCCAGAATGCCGCTAAAGGCTCGGTACATCGCACGTGGACACATTATAAACTCAAGTCATGTTATATTCATAACTTTTAATTGATTACCCGATGACAGAACATGTTTGGAAATATAAAGAAAGTTACCGCGTTGCGCGGTCGAGTCTGTTCAATTGGGTCGAACACTGCGTACCGTCGGCTGCGCTTTGACACAAGGTAAAAACAAGGTGTAGAAGCTAAAAAAAAACTAAGCTAAAAAATAGGCAGAATAAAAACAAAAATTCCGATATTATAGCAGGCTTTTTTGATATCTGATTAGCGGGTTGGTTTTAGCAATGTTTCGCTCGTGATGTTATTACATTTCCATTTACTTTGTTTTTATTTGGTGCCTCATATTGCATACCTGTCTTTATTTTAATTGCGCAACGGATGCCACATGCCAATAGAACCGGACAATTCACCTAAAAGTTGTTAAGGGAACGTTAATGGAGTGTTTGTATGTTACGTAGTCAATACGTTTTTTCTTGAAAATAAATCAGATTTGATTATTTTCAATCCTGTGGCCTCCAAGATTCTTATTTATCTGATAGCGGAGGGAAATTGGCGGTTTCGAAGTAAAGGTTAATCAGCGAACTTTTTCGCATAAATCACACTTGCACGTTTTTTATTTCCTAATGAAATTGTATATACTATACAAGTAACATATCTCGTTCGTAGGATAGAAATGACCAGTACATTAGCCAGTCCTATACGCATCAGGGCTGGACTGAATATTGTGTTGTGTAGGCTGTATATATATGTTAGGGTAACATGAGGTGTGTTTGTTTTTGAGTTTGAGATTAAGTACGGTGCTATTCCATTTCGCCGATGCAGTACCAAACAAGGACTTTTGAAGGGACGTATATTTCTCAAGTTCCTATAAACTAAACTAGTTGGAGATTCCTATAAACTAAAGTAGTTGGAGATTTGAAATGTTATACTAAACGAAGCCTCAGCTTCTTTACAAAATGTTGAGGCAAAGAGAAAAAAGCCAAACTCACAACTAAAACCCAACGTCTGGTGACTTTACAACTTGATGAATGCCAATTAGATATATTTTTTAAATATGTGTTATCAGCAAACATTTTATTCTCAATTCGTGTACCTCAATTGTTATATCACTTGTTTCTTTTTTTTCTGTTGGAGAAGTGTTTCGCAAATAACATTCTCCAACAGTAAATAATATTTTTAGTAAAATAAGTTGCTTTGCAGGTAAGTTATAGATTAACTACAACCTTATCTATAATGCTCGTATTTCAGTATATGTTACTGAATGTCTGCAAAAGGATATTCCCACATTTTTTGCTCAACTTTGTATGAACGCGCCATCAAGTTGTCAATATAAATAGCATACTTTATTTATTTATTTGCTCTGAAGACCGAGGCATTACAGAGAGGAGTAGGTGAAGCAAACACACACAAAAAAACGTACACTTTAATGCTATACTTTATATTATACTTTAATATAATAATAAATATTTTTATTTAATTAAATTTTATATTATTTTTAGCTAACGGATAATTATAATGCTCGAATATCACTACTGCAGTGCGGTAATTTAATAACCTACAAAACGTACGTCCCTCTGCACGCACTGGTCACCAGATTGTTCATATAAATTTAAAATATTGCTTTAAGATACACATTGCCAGCGGAATTTAAAGTGACAATTATTCATTGGACTTCTCCATACTAATTACATGAACCAAATATCCTAATCTATTGACCGCAAAACATCCCCTGGCATGTCGAGCCAACTGACTTTATTTGTAGCCAACATCAGGAGTCTTGTCTTTGAAATCAAGGACTGAGCAGTGTTATGACGGAAGCTTGAAAGAGTTGGGGATTCATCCTAAGGTTGCAGTACACTAGACGACGACAAAACGATGCAGACAAAGATACAAACACAAGCGCTGACTTACAACTCCTTTGTATTCTTCTTCGACTTCTGCTTTCTCTTCACGAAACTAGTTTAAATACCAGATCGGTCATAAATGAAAATAAGGAAGAACCAAAATTATTCTCACAAGCCACTGGGATCATCGCGCTAAATATTCCACTTTTTCTGATAGCGTTAAATATTGGCTACTGACACAATTATCTTCTAGGCGCGCGATCGTCTCTGCCTCAATTATTTCTCTGGTGATCTGGTTCCTACTCCTTGCTATGACGGTACATTTCTCGAAATCTGCTGAGCAACCGCAATCCCTCCAGTGGATGCCGAGATGTCCAGAAATGGCTTTGTACGTGTTGTTTTGGTGTTCTCTTAATCGATCGTTCAAACAGCGGACTTATTTGTCCGATATATATTTCTTACCACACGAGAGATAAATAGAAGAAACCACTCTTTCAGAGCAAGGCACAAAGCATGTTTGGTGTGTTTTTGTGCTGGCAAATCGACGGTGTGCTTGTCTTTTTGTGTTTGTCTCTTTCTATGCGTCTCGTTTTGTCCTCCTCTAGTGCGCTGTTACCGTAAGAAGACTAAACAGGGAGTATTGACTTAAGAATAATTTCGATGGGAATGAATGGTGCTAAGCTGAATTAATCGGTTTACGAATTCAAGAATTAAGTATTCTTCTTAAGGACCTGACGCTTGATTCAGTAATGAGTTTGGCGTTTAGAACTAACTGTTACACAGTGGGCCCGAAAGCCATAGATTTAACAGTGTCCTCGAAGTTTGGAGATAAGTACTGCAATTGAATCGGCCCATTCGTCTACTTTTGCCCTAAATGAGTTCACTAATGATCCTGCGATGATTTAGTCTTGAATTGTTAAGCTCAGGAATCTAATTGCAGAAAGAGGCCCGAACAAAGAGAGCACCATATGCAAGCCTAGGTGTAGATAATGACAGGTGCATAATGACTTTGAGAGTTTTTGGTGCCCAGCTTTTTTGGAGCTATACGTTTGATATTGTAGTATCTTATTGTGGCTTGGAATCAAATGAGAATTGATGGTGTGTTTAGAGCAAAGGCAGTACAAATAGCAGCCAGGTTTCACCGAGGGTATGATTTTTAAACAATTGGGTTTCGTCGTTTTCTTTGGCCGACGGCAAACAGCGTTCATGTAAGCTGAAGAGTAAATAATGATTGAAGCGTGCGCAATTTTTGTTTCAAGGCTGCCAGAACCAAGACACATTTGCCAAAAGAACAAAAGCTACAATTCGGCATATCTGTTTTTTTTTAATTTTAATCTTCGAGACGAGGCGTGCGGCGAAGCAGAGTAGAAGGATCACGACTAATCCTTGCCAGCTATTTACACTGGGCTATTTAAAGGACAAACTTCATCAAGCCTGCTACGCAATATTTGCCCCGCTCTTTTCATTATCATTTCGAAAAGTAGACCTTTACTGATGCAAATTTGTGCCTGTGTAACTTATAATTTCATCCGTTGAACTTGTGTCAATTGCTATAACACGAAAGCTCACGAAACTCAGTGTGCATCGAGTCCGGAGTGTCTTATTATCGCTCGGGAGAAAGTAAGACTGCAGCACCAGTCGATAAGGGGGCTGAAAAACGAATATCAACCCAAAATAACAAAGATCCAAGTTTCTTAAACCGTAAGCGACTATATTTATGATTCAAATAATTATGTCAAGGATAATCATAATCAGCCGGAACTTTAACTAGACACTTTATTATGAATATGCCAAGTATCCAGTACACAATCAGTCGGTTAAATCGGAAGTGTTTCCAGCCAATTGAATCTACCCCGTTCTTACTAAGACGGTGAGAACAGGGGAGAAGCTTTAGTTGTCCCGCGTCCAGCGTAAGCGTCCTACCTTTAAGAATGCTTCAGTGTCTTGTGCACTTGGAGCGCAAGCACGCAGCCGAAATACGCCGGAAGGCATGGAGCGCCCGTTGGTGACCGGGCGTTCGTAGGAGACGACATGCACTTCTCACTTTTTAAAGGGAAGCTAAGAGGCCCGTGAATTCAAACATACAGTAAAAGTTGTAATGTAGAAAGCTTACATATTAGGACTTACGTTTTCTTTAGATTTTATTAGTGCTGGAGCGTCGTAATAGCCAATTAAAATTCCGACGTAGAGACACCAGCAGCGGTGCACCGAGGGTAGGTAAGCGCGAGAGCGGAGAGAAAAACTAGCAAAAGTGATGTTATCAGCGGGGTTCTCGCCACTAAGCTGGCACGGGGATGCCGACGATGACGTCACGACGCCCTGGACAGATAGCCGGCGGCAGAGAAGATCGCCGCAGGCCCGGCTGCAATCGTTGCACGCATTTTTCTAAATAAACGCGGTTTACGTTTACTTCTGCCCAAGACAAGAGCGACAACTAAATTCACCGAACAAAAAGCTATAGAACCCCGCTCCTAACTTCGATTTCTTGAAAAGTTCTCAGCGTGCCTTTAAGTGACCATACTAGAATAAAAAGCAAAATCAGAATCGAATCTATAAATACATTAAAATTAACAATCTTATTTTTGCTACGCTTAAACAATCTGAAAACTAACGCTACAAAAAAAACAAAAAAACAATGGCATTGCACTACACTGGAACGCATAAGTCCGGCTTTGACTGTTTTCTTTTAAATTTATTCTATGTACGCTATTCCACGTAGTTTCTGAAGAAGAGAAAGGCAAATGCTTAAAAATAATTGCTTTTTTATCAAACGCGTACAATGTCACACTTTCAAAAAAAAAACTCGAAAAAAAAATAAAACGTTAATCTTCAGAGGGCACAGCCATCCACAAGAGTCGCCTGCGTCCTGGTAACTTTCATGGGGAGGGGAAGACGTCAGATTCCAGCCTGACAGTGAGTGCGTGATCAGGGTTTGAGTACCGCGGTTGATGTTCCTCATTGGCCAAGACATTCAGTGTCACGTACTTTCACCCACGTTTGTTGCAATTTCCGCTTCTATGTTATGTTTCAACTTCGTCGACCAAAGTTGGACCCCAGAACAAAACTCCATGGCTCAGGTTGCGAAGAGAAGTTTGAGGTTGAAGAGTGCACACGTGCGTCAATATGAACACCGGGAATGAAAGTGTTGATTCGTTGATAAATGAATAGCTGAAAGATTTGTGGGTATCATTTTTCGGTTCAATGGTGTTTTAAGCAAAATGCTTTAAAATTTAAAGAGACAGAAATATATTTACGCTGTTTATGTATACATTTAGGTGCTTTATAAGGTCATTTCTTCTTCGTTTTTTTTAAAGTACGATTCCGCACATCTTTGTATTCACCACGTGTCATTTGATTCGATGTAGATTTACATTTCAGTTTTCTATTGAACTTCACCTAAAAATATCTTCGTAAAATTGCAAATCAAGCTTATTGTAAAAACTCCATTTCTCACGACTATTTGAGGATTATTTATATATTTATTTACAAGATACTGCAGGTAGGTGACGCGGCCAAAGCAGGAGTGGATGGTGTTTTTCTTCACATGATACCCAGTATTTATACATCAAAAGAAAAGGATGGGCGATAAAAACACATAAATCATATAAAACACAAATTACACTTCAAAAAGGTGTTCAATTGGTCGTAGAATAATTATAATGCAATTAAATGCAAAGGTGCAAAGGTCCAAAGAACATTGTGCGAAGTAAAAATATGGGGAGGGAAGGAGTTCCAATCTGTTACATTACTGGGGGAAAATTATTATTTAAAAGCAGTTAAGCGAGCGAATATGGGAGTTATTTCTTTGTATGGTCATGTCTAGTCTCTCTGGTAGATGATGACTGAATGTAGGATGAAGACTCAAGGCGACGTTTGTGATTCGAAAGCAGAAAAATGAATTTCAATCTACCTTGCTTTCTGCGGGATTCTAGATGAATGATGTTGTTAGTTCTAATTAATTCTGTAGGAAAGTCATGCCGGCGATAATGATCACATATAAAACAAACTGCTTGCCTCCGGACCTCCTCAAGCCTGTTCATATCTTTCTACGTAAAAAGATCCCATACAGGGAAAGCGTACTCCTACTGAGACCTTATTAATGTGTTATAAAACAGTTTGACATGAGAGGGGAGGTATCGAAGCTTGTGCCTCGCTAGGCCTAGATTACGACGTGCAGATGCACAGATGCGTTCAATGTGTGACGACCAAGAGATGATGTTAGCAATCGTAACGCCAAGGTACCTAAAACTGTCTGTTTGTGAAATTATTGTATAGCTAATAGAGTAATTCAAACACATGAGGGCACTTTTTGTTGGTGATACGCATAAATACAGATTTGTCTTAATTAAGATTCATTTCCCAAAGATCGCACGACTTAGAAACTACATTCAGACTCTCATTCAGCACAACCTGGTTGGTAACGGAGTTAATAGCCTTGAACAGTGAGCAGTCATCTGCAAATAAACGAATGATCACGCTCTCGTCAATGCAGGCTATTAAATCATTAATATAAATCAAGTCAAATACAAATTCGACTTGAACGGTCCGCTGGCCCAAAAGGCAAACAAGTTGCCTGACGAGGTGCCAGCGGCCGGTAAGGACGGCAAAATCTAGCGGCATTTACAAAAAGAACAAAACAAAAAAAGAATCCGCGCATGCACAAAACCTACAGCAATACAATATCGTAATAATACTCAGACATCATACAAGGTAAAAAAAAATACATATGCGTACAAACAACACCAGGAAGCACAATAAATCACACCACCCGCCATTAGACATTGTCAGGCAGTGAGAGAGAAGAAACACGATCTGGAAATAAGACAGCAAAAAATGGCCTATAAAGTGCACTATGCAAAATGAGTATACGCATGAAGTAAATAATATAAAGTACATAGTGTAAAAAGGAGTATAATGCTTGAGCATGGAAAGCATTACGCGTTTAAAAAATACGATATATCCTATGGTCGTCAGTCAAAAAGACAATCTAAGACAGTGAAAAATAAAAATGATCACGAAAAACACTCCTTGCCCATAATTCACCTTTAAAACAATAAGAATAACATATGCAGGGAAAAGTAAAAACCAATAGTACATTTACATAAAACGTATCTAAATACGTAATAAATGTAGCGGACCATTGATGCAATGAAGACTGTGTATCTACAAGAAAAGAATAGCAAAGGGCCTTGGATACCTTTACATGGTATCCGACTCCTCTCTATTGAATATAGGTTCAAAAGAAGAAAAATAAAAGTTTCATGAACGATGAAACAAGCTAAACGAGGAACTTGGATGAAGTAGTCTCTTCAGCGAACAGTTTTCTTTCGTCCAAGGAAGTTGGGGATTGATGCCGGAAGATCAAAGGTTATTACCGTGCTTTTGTGAGTGTTATTTTTCAATTCTCCTACAATCTCGCTAAGAGATATTGCTAATGCCCTCGAAGGGCAGTTCTACAAAATTTCTAGACTGAAAACTACAGGGCAGAATTTAGGCAGTTCAAGGCTCGTGCAGACAGACATTGCATTAGTACGTCTGGAAGAAATACTCCAGGATACAACAAACCCTTCATGATGCACGAACTTAAGTTGGGTCTTAGACCTAAGAAGCAGACAGCCCTTGGCCCTGACAGGGTTCTTTATGAGATTATTCGTCGGCTGGCCCGGCAAATTTCTGGAAACATTTTTTTTCTTTTTTTATCCTCTTCGGTTACAGGCATGTTATTTCCAAGTCTGGAATCAGGCCCATGTTATACCACTGTTGGCACCTGATAAAGACCCCACAGTTCAATCTAGACATCGGCCTATTGCGCTTACGAGCTGTCTTGGCGAAATGCTTTCGCGGATGATCAATAGGCCACTTCTTTACTTCCTTGAAACGCAAGGTTTCTTTCATCGGAATCAGTATGGTTTCCGGGGAAGGCGGTCAACTTTTGGCCACTGTGTGTGCTGAAAACAATTATACGTAATGCTTATATGAATAGGCAGCACTGCGTGTCAGCCTTTTTTTCTGTGACTCTAGGTTTTTCCTATTTTTCTTAATAAAACTAGTATTGTGAAGCCGCTCAGTGTTCGCCTTGAAGACCCTCGTCGATCTCTATGTCTAAAACTGAGTAACATCAACTAACCCGAAAGTACTGACAGTGTTTCTCCTTAGAACATCTTCCCGGAAAGCTGCAATTTGTGTTTCACCAGGTTCAACAAACATAGCGTTTCTCCAGTAATCATCCAGCAGGAGTCCCATGAGGTACTAAACAAATGCAACCACTATGCACAGTTTTATACCGACGGGGAAAGGACCTGCCTTTTATTATATCTTCTGCGTACTCTGAATCATTTACGAGCGTTCAACAGTTGTGAAATGTCGCCAGTATATTCAGTGAAGAACTTCAAGGTTTTTTTAACAAAAGTGGACTACATTACAAAAAATGAAAGCCGTTTACAACTCCCTGTAACGCCGAATTGGAGCGCAGCTGTTGAGGAGTAGGAGGGAAGGTACGGAGAGGGGGCTATGCCCCTCCTCCTCTCCTGCTCGTCCCTATTTAGGTGAAAATGTTCCGCTGAATTTAGCGGGAAAATTTTTCCACTAAATTTAGCGGGGAAATTTTTCCGCTAGATTTAACGGGAAACATTTTGCACTAGATTTAGCCGTGAATTTTATCCGCTAAATCTAGTGGGGAAACTTTTCCGCTAAATTCAGTGGGAAAGTTTTCCGCTAAATCTAGCCTGGAAAATTTTCTGCTTGATTTAGCGGAGAAACATTTCCGCCAAATTTAGCGGGGAAAATTTTCCGCTAGACGTAGCGGAAAAATGTTTCGCTAACTCTAGCGGGAAAATTTTCCGCTAAATTTAGCGGGGAAATTTACCATCATGCACCGCGCGGTTACGCCGACGGCCACAGCGACGCCAACGCCGACGCCGCTCAAGCCGGAAACGGGCGTCTAAGAGCTGCGCTCTAAAAGCCATTTAATGAAGGCCGTCGTTTTTGTTGATTTTCAGAGTGTCATAACTGCAATCAGCTCCATAAAGGATACGAAGAATAGTGTTACCAACTCGCTCGTGCAAAATTAGATAGTGGCCTACAAAAGGGGCTTCACATAGAATTTTCTTGGTACGCAACCCCGTTGGTCTCCATGGCAACAAGAAGGCCGACATGCTTTCGGCTTCTTCCAAGAACATGTTGAAAACAACTCTGTTCTTAATAATGTGGATGCTTGGGATAGTTGGTAATTCATGCTTGGATGGAACAGCGCAGATATACAGCGTGCCTGTATATTCGCGCTGTTCCATCCAAGCACGAATTACCAACTAGCCCAAAATCCACAGTATCAAGCTTCATTTGTAGTACATCGGGCCCGTTCACGAGAAGTTCCTTGTTAGTCAGCGCTGCAAGTCTGTTTCCTTCTTGTGTGACTGTATATCCGTGCTCTTTCCTTCAAGCATACATTACCAACTAGCCCAAGCATTCATATCATCAAGCTTCATTTCTAGCGAGGTTGGGCAGTATCGCGATAGAAATGTATCGCGATAGTATTTCAGAAAAACATTTTGTACCTGTATTTCTGTATCGCGACACATTTTTTTCACCGGTATCTGTATTCCTGTATCGAAATACATTTTTAATGTTTCTTTGTATCGCGATACAATCAGGGTGAAGTGTATTTCGTTACATTTCTTGAGAAATACCCCCCCCCCCCCCGAAATAAAAAAAAAAATTCAAAGAGGTTTACAATCCTCTGTAATGCCGAATTAGAGTGCAGCTCTTGAGGAGGAGGAGGGAAGGTACAGAGAGGAGGCATGCCCCTCATCCTCTCCTGCTCGCACCCATTTAGGGGAATTTTTCGCGCTAAATATAGCGTGAAATTTATCCCGCTAAATTTAACGGGGAACTTTTTTTGCTAAATTCAGCGGGGAATTTTTTCCTTAAATTTAGCGGGGAAAATTTTTCTGATAAATTTAGCGGGGAATTTTTTCGCTAAATTGAGCGGGAAAATGTTTCCGCTAAAATTAGCGGGAAATTTTTCCATTAAATTTATCGGGGAAATTTTTCCGCTAAATATGGCGGGGAAAATTTTCCGCTGAAGTTAGTGGGGAAATTTACCCACAATGCACCACGCGGTTACGCCGACGCCGACGCCGACGCGGACGGCGACGGCGACGCCGCTTAAGCCGGAAACGGGCGCCTAAGGCTGCGCTCTAAAACAAAATCGAAAGCATGTTTTTTTGTTTTTTTTTTACTTCTGAGGGC
The DNA here is from genome assembly GCA_037355805.1 of Ixodes ricinus. Classification (NCBI taxonomy): domain Eukaryota; kingdom Metazoa; phylum Arthropoda; class Arachnida; order Ixodida; family Ixodidae; genus Ixodes; species Ixodes ricinus. The sequence continues at coordinate 106,966 of JAZHYW010008419.1, forward strand.
ACTAGGGTTAAGAAGATTCTGGGGCATTATTACCATTATGACCAAGGTTCCTTCCGATTCGCCGAACTATTTTTCTACTGCGCCCTCTTCTCTCTTCTGAGAAGTGTTGCGTAATTGGGGATTCGAATCAGGTGGCGTTCCAGGAGTGGAGTCAGAGCATCTTCTGCCGCAGGTCGTTAGGTAGGGATTTCTTGAGTCATTGTTTGCTGGAATCCAATGCCCGCGGCTAACCGTCTCTCTTGCCTTAGCGTACACAGTACACCCAGCCAGCAAAGCTGAGTCACAGTCCGTTGCAGCACGAGCGTGGCGGTGGTTGACTTGAAATAGTAGGATGACTCACGCAGTGAAGTTCAACACATATTCGAATGCGTCTGTGGCTGCGCCCGTAATATTGCACGGCTCAAGGGTACGTCATCAGCCGACGTCAACGTGACGGGCTGCTCTGGTGATCCGAAACCCAGGAAGGAGGCCAGCCCTGGCCTCGCTGTGCCGACCCAGACTTCGTACACCTGGGACTCGTCTCGAGCGCACTGTTTCTAGGACAGCTCGCACCTGTGCCGGCAATATCAGGTCGCAATCCACGAGGTCTCTGTTTGGATGATGCTAGGCGAAAGTCGACGACTGCAATCCATGCGTCGGTGGCGGAGGGTCAGCAGAAAGGACCTTCACAACAGGGATGCCCCCGTATTGTTTTTTCAATCGTAACAGAAGATAAGACATGTGTTCCAGAATGCTTCAGGTGGTCCACTATTTCTCAAAAATTCGAAGTGCCACTGCCTGCAAGATCTTGAACGAGGTAACCTACAACAAAAGTACGTATTGTCTTTTCATAGAGCAGCGTGGTAAAGTTTCATGTTCAAAGCCACACCTACAGATCAAGAATACCTGTTCATTCTACCGTGACGTCATGTGATGAATGTTGACAGGGGCGTCCTTTATTGGACAGGTGACGTTTCATTGGGATGTAGGATGACATAGAATTTATTTACAGGTCGAAGTCTTTTCGCATCCCTCGTCAGAGGGACAGGATGTCAGGGAAGTGACCGCGCTCAGTCCTGGATGGAACGTCTTTTTTGAGCCCATTGAAGACTCCTCGTCGTCTGAAACCACTACCTTCAGGGCAAAGTGCCAGAGTCTACGGGAAAGTAATTTCGGGATCAAAAACTTCCACTTCTAACTTCAAGCTTCATCTAATCTGGCGTCTCAAACAAATTCGAAAAAATGTATTGCTGTATCAGTATTTCTGTATTTGTATTTCTGCCCTCCCTGAAATGTATTCCTGTATTTGTATTTCCAAAGATTTTTGCCTCTATTTAAAATCTAGTTCCGATGCGTATCATGATACACTTTCTCAGATATATTTCAGTATCAGTATTTTAGCGACTATTTTAATGTATCCCAGTATTTGTATTTCCAAATACACTTTTAGGTATTTCTGCCCAACCCTGATTTCTAGTACATCGGGCCCATTTTACGAGTACATAGTAGTCAGCGCTGCAAGTCTGTCTCCTTCTCGTGTGTCTGTGAGTGTGACTGAATATCCGCGCTATTCCATTCTCTGGACTTACCACATCAAGACCTAAAACCTATTCTCAGGGCAGCCATTTTACCAAAATGGCACTCAAAATTGGACCAACACATAACAGTAAGCTACGCTCCATCAAGCCTGTTTTAGAGACATGGGAGAGCTCTTTCCACAAAACCCGGTCTCGTGAGATGTTACCCTTTTGCTTGGGGCTCTGTCATTCTTATGCCACCCACGTGTACTTGATGCATGTGGAAGATTTGACATTCTGCTAACACTGTGGTGAGATCGTGACGGTCTTGCATATTCTTGAACTCTTCCCTGGCCTTGCGCAACAAAGACGTTCTTGCTTACCGGAATTATCGATGCATTTCGTACCCTATCACCCTGCACTTGTGCGTCTTAAGGAGCCAATAATTCCTTTCGAGCGTGTTGTTATTTTTCTTGAGAAACCAAGTTTATTTTGCATAAGTTATAGCTTTTCCAACATGCACGATCTATTGTATGGGATCGCCGCAATTAATTATGTCTTACTTACCTTTTTGACTTCTACCAAGGTATCTGCATATTACATTTTACGTTAAATAATACTTTCCACATCTGCTTTGCACATACATTGAAGTTCGGCGCAGAAGTCCACTTAGCTGTTGCGCCAAAAAGCCCGTAATTAATCAATCGCGCTGCTTCGCTAGTCGTCAGACGCATATGTTTCAATAAACTCCGTCACCAATATAGTACTATCATTTATTTTGCTTAGTTAATAATAATGCAATGAAACCCTATACTAATCCAGAATATCACTTCACTTCCCACTGAAAAAAACCATTTGGCGCCTATATGAAAGCAAACGGGTCCATAACGGTCACAGTTTAGCCATACCGGTCACCAGTTTGTCAAAGGGGTCGCCTGTATGGCTCCAATAGGTACCACGTATGAGCCCTAACGGTCACCTATTTGGATGAACAGGCCACTCCTTTGGCAAACGGGTCGCTCGTCTAGGCAATGGGCGACTCGTTTGGACAAAGTTGTCGCACGTTTGCTCAAACCGGTGGCCATGTTGCACAGACGGGTTACCGGTGACCGGCAAACTGCACCGGTTTAATCAAACGGCTATCCGGAGCCCGTTTGATATTGAACGTACAGATCGGCGGCATGGGCGCGCCTGTTTCAGCCGTGGCAGCCTATGTTTCCGGAAGGCCAGCATGCTGCCAAAACATGCGATATTCAAGTGCTATGTCTCCGTGTAATGCAAGCAATTAGAGTTATATTTTAATTGCGCTGATGTTCGCTTCTACTGCAACTAAAACTAATACCTTTTTTTTTACCTAAACGCGCGACGTTGGTGAGCCGATAGTTTTGACAGAACTTCAAAACTTTGTCGTTCTTTGTTGCCTCAATTTACTTATTCAGCTCGAATCTCTCGCAGAAGACGCGACCGCGTGAAAGAATATACTTCTAGACTCCGTTTCACTTCAATTCAAGACGCAGCGAAGGTAGCGCGCGAACACGTGGCCGCAAGAACATCGAGCATTGCGAGAGCATGCCCGCCTTTGCAGCAGTCAAACTACGAGCTCGCGCTGAGTACTTTTTTCGCTCGGGCGCAAGCCGAGCTTCTGGCCAGTGCCATTTCCAGCGTTCGAGCGTGCTGAAATGCGCGCGATTCGCAAGGCTACAAACATGTCGCACTGGAATGCATGAGGAGAGGGCACGGGGCTCTCCCGGTGTCCTGCGGTAGGGTGCCTACATGTCTGTCTGTCTCAGGGTGAAGACATCCATTGTTGCACTGAATGTTCAGCGCGTGACGCTCTCGCGCACTCGGTGCGTGACCTGGGCGCTAAAATGGTGTCTCTGCATTAGCCAAAGCTACGCGCTCGAGCTGATTGACACCGGATTGCGCGTACTTCAAAATGCATAAAACGATTGGGCGTAAAAATGGCTGAGATGTCACCACTCACTGAAAAGCGCGCGTGTGTTTGAAGGCACTCTATCCTGCGGCTTCACCCAACACCACCTAGAGGAGAAGGCCAGAACACGCCTCGTCTGACGTCACGGCAGCAGGCTGACGTGCGCCGCGCTATAGAGCTGAGCTGAAGGCTTCGCGCGTCGCTTTTACGTCGTGGAAACGCGGGTTTTCGCTCTATGTATTTTTTATGAGCTAACATGAGAGCTGTGAACGCCCAGTGATTTAAAGAACAAATTTTAGAACGCAGGAAAGTTATTATAACCTAGAATTATTGTAGTGAAATACAAGAAAGTGATATCTTCAGACAGATATGTCATTTTTAAGCGATAAAATGGGTGGCGTAATTATCTCTGAACGACATAGGAATTGTATAAAAAAAGAAATTCTATGAAACGGCAATATCCGAAGTGGTGGGACCAGATAAAATGAACTACAGTAGCAATCCGGTAAATTATGCAGAAGCATTCAGTTAATTTCATTTTATTCACCTCAAAACGCATCCGAAGTTGCATTACATGAGGGGAGATTCAAGAAATAAAAGACAAAAAAATTCGAACATAAAAATGACACCAACAAGTAAAAATCACACACACATAAAAAAAACGCTTATTAGCATGTTATTTGCATGATGCAGTTTTACAAATCAAGGTTCACACTTACACAAATTGATGCACTTGTTTTTAAGTGAAATGGGATATCGTTCAGTTACAATAAGGTCGGGTAGTTTGTTCCAGACAGTGATACAAAGTACTAAGGAAGAAAAAGGGAAGTGTTACCACGGCACTGTAATGGTTTAATCCTGCAGGAATGATCTCATCTGGATGATATAAAATTGGCAGCCCGGCAGTAAGTAGATTGAAAATCGGAATCTGAGTAATATACATCTTAAAATTAAACACAATCAGGCAATTTTTCGTATTTTTTTCTAGAGGGGGAAGATTTATGTTAGCTTTTAAGGCGGAGACACTAGTTTCGGATGAATAATCACTGCATATAAATCTGGCTGCTTTGTTCTGAAGATTCGAGCCTCGAGACTAGGTAATTTAGGTGTGGATTCCAAATTATGCTTGTATACTCTAATTTTGGGAGGATAAATGTTTGGTACGCGAGTAATTTTGTTCAATGGGAGCTAGATATAATGTTCGTCTAACGAAGCCAAGTGTTTTTTACTGCGCTATTTGTTATTTGCTCGATATGCTCGTTCCATGATAATGTTTCTTTAAAATACATGTCCAAATACTGTGTACGATGGTGAGTGTTCTAGTGGTTGAGAAAGTGATGAGTATTGGGTTAGTGTTTTAGTGAAGGATTTAGTTACGGACATTTGATTGCATTTACGAGCGTTAACGTTCATCTGCCATAGGGAACATTATGATGATATTGTATCTAAATGTCTATGACAATATTGTGATCATTATAGACGCATTAATTTTTCGGTAAATAACGCAATCATCAGCGAATAGTCTAACTGTCTAGTTAACTGATAATGGTAGGTCATTGATATATATATATATATATATATATATATATATATATATATATATATATTGTGAGGGTGAAAATATGGGTGTATTAAATGAGAGGATGTATAAATACAATGCTGTGCGACCGTTATCAGTGTCCTTCGGGGAACAGACTGCGCGCGCCCAGTGCACCTGCGTGAGGCTTCTTCTTTGTCGTCCATTTCTTTCCCAACAATATCCCCCCGCCGTCGAAAGGGCCGGTCATCCGGCACTTGTGGTAGAGTTAGTTTTGTTGGCGGTAGTATGGCTTCATGCGGGCGATATGAACAATGTCGCTTGATTTGGAGCGGCGATCTCGAGGCGACGAAAGTGGGGCCACCTCATAGTTCGTTGGCGAGAGTTGTCGCAGAACACGGAATGGGCCTACGAAGCGCTTCATAAGTTTCTCACAGAGACCGGGGGCGCGTGAAGGAGTCCACAAAAGAACCTCGTCTCCAACGTTGTAATGGGCCGGGCGATAAAGGTCAGCGTGACGTAATTGTTGCTGCTGCTGAGACTGGAAGGTGTGAATGCGGGCGAGTTGACGGGCGTCCTCCGCCCGGCATATCACGTCTGCTGTATAATGCTCAACCGTGTTATCTTCAATATAAGGTAGGATTGTGTCAAGTGGGGTGAGTGGCTCACGGGCATACAAAAGGTAGTAAGGAGAGTAACCGGTAGTAGCCTGACGTGCGGTATTGTAAGCGTAGGTTACATACGGAAGGACGGTGTCCCAATTAGTGTGGTCCTCCGAAACATACATAGAGATCATGTCCGCTAGAGTGTGATTGAGGCGTTCGGTTAGCCCATTGGTTTGAGGGTGATATGCAGTTGTGACGCTGTGAACGGTTGATGCGAGGCGCAAGACGTCTTCGAGGAGGTTTGAAATGAACGGGGTGCCTCGATCGGTGATGATTTGCTGGGGAGCTCCGTGACGTAACAAAATGCTGTGTAGAAAGAAGTTGGCGGCTTCCTGGGCATTGGCAGCTGGAACGCACTTGGTTTCGGCGTATCGCGTCAGGTGGTCGATGGCTAGGATAATCCACTTGTTGTTCATGGTCGATCGAGGAAAGGGGCCGAGAAAGTCTATGCCGACGCGTTGAAATGGCCGATCAGGTGGGACAAGAGGTTGTAAAAGTCCCGATGGCTTTGTGGTGCGGGATTTCTTTGTTTGGCATTGGTGACATGCTTGAACGTACTTGCTGATGGTGCGGGTCATGGCGGTCCAAAAGTAGTTCTGGCGGATTTTAAAATAGGTTTTGGAGAATCCTAGGTGCCCGGCTGAAGGGTCGTCATGATGAGCTTGAATAATTTCTCGCTGTAGTTGTGACGGAACAACTAGAAGCCAAGTTCGTCCTTGGTGGTTGTAGTTACGGCGGTACAGAATGCCATCCCGAAGTACGAAGAGTCGAGAGCGCCGTTGGGTCTGTACTGGGGGTTCTTTAGCGTGCCGTTGAGGTGTTGAATTATAGGCTTCAAAGATTTGTCGGACGATTGAGCGGCTCCAATGTCGAGAGTGTCCAAGACTGCCATGGTATCTCGTTGGGCGACAGGAGTGGAACTGAGTGTTGAAACCGGTAGTGGACACCTAGAGAGGCTGTCAGCATCAAGGTGGCGTTTCCCGGATTTGTACAGGACGTTGAAGTCGTAGTCTTGTAACTTGAGTGACCAACGTCCAAGGCGTCCTGAAGGATCTTTGAGAGTGGCCAACCAGCATAAAGCATGGTGGTCAGTAACAATAGAAAAGTGGCTGCCGTAGAGGTAATGACGAAATTTGGAAATGGCCCATACGACGGCTAGGCATTCTCTTTCAGTGATAGAATAATTGCGTTCGCATTTGGTAAGGGTGCGGCTGGCGTAGGCGATGACGTGCTGGGTGCCAGAGATAGTTTGGGCCAAAACTGCACCGATTCCATATCCGCTGGCGTCTGTGCGAATCTCGGTATCTGCCCCTGGAACAAAATGGCCGAGTACAGGTACGGTTGTTAGTGCCAGTTTGAGGCCTTCGAAAGCCTGGGTCTGCTCCGTACTCCAGTGGAAACACATGTTGTTGCGAAGTAGCATGTTCAAAGGTTCGGCCAGATTAGCGAATCCTGGTATGAATTTGCGGAAGTATGTGCATAGGCCGAGGAACGAGCGCACGTCTTTTAAGTTCTTGGGCTGTGGGAAGTGAGAGACGGCGGCTGTTTTTTGGGGATCCGGGCGAACTCCATCAATGCTGACTATATGACCAAGGACTTTAATTTCTCTAGCTCCAAATATGCACTTTT